>JAQIYI010001388.1:0-12140 GCA_034700265.1 Polyzonium germanicum
TACACCATGTAAACCAGGAAATGAGCGTCATCGAAGCTATCCGCCATTAAAAGTAAATTTTGCCATTGTGCAGCCGCCATAAAAGGGAAATGCGACACAGCGCTCCTAGTGGCGAAACTGTGTAGGCGCCAAGTCAAGAGAAGAAAATTTTCACTTTTTTTTTCTTTAATTTTTCACCAATACCAAAGGAATTTATCGATTGAAATCTGGAAAAAAAAAACGAAATTCTAAAGGGTCCGCGGCTCCGCTCTTCCTTCAGGAATAAGTGAATTTATTATTGCTGGATAACGTTGTTGGCATCCACTTCTGGTGAACCTTAAAACATATAACCGTTAGATGGTTACCAAGTCTAGTGTGTCTTGTGTCTGTGAAATTGGAAATGGTCGATTGGGAAGGACGTGACCGTAAAGAAACTCACTGTATATACAGTTTATGTAGGGGTTTTAGGGGGCCTACTGAGCAGAATCTCTCTCCGAATAAAATTTCCTTTTGGAACTATCGTTTCGGTTCGTTCAGGTTCAATCCATCTCATCTTATCCCCTCGAGAATCGTACAACCGTTACAAGCATTTGTAATATGGGAGGGCTCGCAAACATCCGCGGAGGAGAAAATCACTTATGAAGTTATGGCGGACTAGAGTAGGAGACGTAGTATTGTAGGCGCGAGGCGAAAAGGTGGAAAAAGTGCAAGAAGAAATTGACTTTTCAGGTGGCAAGGATCGACCATTATACGGCGATGTTCACACAATTAGCTAAAACTTGAATTTGTTGAGCTGAGATGCGCTAAATCCAATTTGTAACAACGACAAAAATCTAATAATCGTTAAATCAAATCCAGTCAATTTTGCGCACTTGCCGCAATGACATAGAAGCTCAAATGTAGGCACGACTGACCCCTGAACTGGTTGGCAAACAATCAGGGAACAGGAAATTTCACTTCTAAGAGGTGGAGGAGGAGCAAAGCACGGAATTGATACCGCAGTGGCCCCTCAAGCTACGGCAATCCCTGCTAGCGTGTGTCTCAAAGACTCGAATCACAAAACACTATAAAAAGCTGTCTCGACTTGCGACAATCGAGCACTGCAGGCTGCTCATAGTGGTGTTAGTTACATGTAGGCCTGTGCATACTCAGTATGCAACAAATCACGTTCAGCCGTAAATTGCAGGCTGGACATTGAATGCGGTTCGAGTTGAATTCAATCGAGTTGAACGTGATTTGTTGCGCAGCGTGATTTATCCGAGAGAGAATTTGAAATGGACTCTCAGTTTACGATTTGTCAATAGTGCAATACTTTTTAGATGTCTTCTCGACTAGATTTATCGTCTTCATCCGGGCCGCTATTGAGCCATCGTGTGTCGCTCGTCTTCAGCGAAAACGACGACGCCGACGAGGACGAGGACGACGACGAAAATGGCGCCAACAACGATAGCCACGGCGATGGCGGCGACAAGGTGGCTTTCAACCTTCGCAAGATCGACCAACTTTGGTATCATCTTCTCCACGCCAGTGAGTATGTGCATCGACCATTACGCAACCCCCCCCCCCCCTTTGCATCCAAATTCCGAATGCAAACAAATCGATAACATAGATTGTGCCGTCATAAGTCCCATATTTTCGCGGGTGGTTGTTTGTATTGTCATCTTGTGTTTATCTTAGGAAACATCGCGTGCATCAAAAGTGTCGCAGTGTGTAATTTCGGCTTCCTGTTCGCCGCTCTGTGCACAGCGTCCGTGCGCTATGTCCTTTGCATCCTGGACTTGGTTAGGTCTCAGGTAATTATTTACAAAATTTCATCACGGATAAGTTACAAATTTTACTAAGGTGGTTCAGATGGATGATTTTAGGTTAGGCCTATTCATTATTTCCCACAAATGTTTTTTTTGGCAGTTTTTTTTTAACTTGCTGTCTCGACTTGAAAAAATCCCAAGACACTTGAACAAATGACCCATTCTCACCCTGTCTTGGGATTTTTTCCAAATCGAGACAGACATTCAGATAGAATGGAGAAGTCACGTCATCAGAGCCTGCTGTCTTGGGATTTTTTTCAAGTCGAGACAGCTCTAAAAATCATTAGTGATTCCAGCCTATATCTGCTGGTGACGTCACTTTGTTCAGTGGAAATTTTAAGTCTTCTCATCAAATTTTGCTTCTCTCTTTCTGTCAAGATTCTCGACTTCGAAATAGAACTACTCTACTACGTCATCAAGCTGTCCATGGACATTCTGTGCAAGAACCCGTTGCAATTCGCCCCAGTCATCATTTCCTGGCTTCGTTCGTACAAAGGTATTAAGTATACACTACGTAACTGGAATACTGCATCCGGTAGGGTGGTCACGTGACCACCGCCATTAACAGTCGACCTTGCCATTGAATTAACATTGAATCAACATTTAGCAACCGCCATGAACGGTCGACCGGGTGGCAATTTAACATTGAGCGCCGCAGCGCACCTAGTGGCGATAATGTGAAGCCTAATGAGTTTGTAAAATAAATTCAGAGGCGAGCTGAAAATTGAAAAACTGAAACGGAAACTAAATTCGGCTTTGCAAAATTCAGTTTTAGTCCTCACTTCTCATTGATAAGACGTGACGATGTGAGTGACGTCATGAACGGAAAAATTTTTGAACCAGAAGGCGAAGATATTCTATCTCAAAACAGAAACTGAAACCGAAAACTGTTTTCTGTTCAAATAGTCGGTTTCTGCTTTACAAATTTTTCGGTTTCAGCTTGCTCCTGTGAACGGTGAAACCGAAAAAATGTGTAAATCTGAAACTCCGGAATATTTTTCCGATTTCGGGCAGCTTTTCACTTTTCGGTTGGCCTCTGAACCCGCCTTACTCGAAATACATGGATAGGTCTATATTTTGCTTTCACACACAGAAATGCGCCTGAGTTCCATCGAAACGACCGTGAACCACGCTATGGAGTGGTGCGATTCGCACGAAGAACCTCTGCTGGTCCCCTTGAACACCTGGGTGTGGAACCCTGTTCCGGAAGAAGCCCTCACTCTCAAGTGTCCGTTCGGAATCGCCTGCTTCGAGCTGTCGCACGACAAACAGTCGGTGTTCTGCAGCGACCGCGAGAAGGCCATTCACATGTACTGCCTGTCGTCGAGGAAGCATCAGAAGACTTTCACGGGTAAAAAAATCCCCTTATTTGCATCAAAGTCGTCCAAAAGCACACTGCATAGTTTTCACCATTTTGTCGTTTATTTTCCACCCTGAAACGTGGCTGCGCGCAGGACACTATGGAAAAGTCGTGTGCCTTCACGTCAGCCACACCGGAAGATACCTCATCAGCGGCTCCGAGGACACGACCACTATCGTCTGGGACATTCATACCTCGAGCACGCGGCACCGAATCAGGTATGGACATTCAGTCACACGACTCGCCTTTAGCGTGTTTGTCGCGGCGAAAATTCGCTTTTTAAACGATTGCGGTTGAGCAAAAATTGATGAAGCCCTTGTAAGATTTAAGGCTGTTTTCCAGCTGCCGCGTGGTTTCCGCGTAAAATTCGCGAGTTTCCGATGGAGCGAATGTCTCAATTTTCGCATGTCTGGCGCAGCGAAAATTCCTCGATAAGTAATTGGTGGAAATCGAATTTTCGCGCGGAAATCAAACGAAAAGGGATGCTAATTTTAAAAGCGAATTTTCGCGCGAAAAATCACGCGGCAGCTGGAAAACACGTTTCAAAGATTGCGTTTTATTTTCTGCACATCTTGGTGCGTAGCGAGCACATTGCCACCGTGACGTGCGTGTCGACGACGCAGAATGACTCGCTCATAATTAGCGGCTCCGAAGACAGCCGAGTGCTCATTGCGGACATGGAGACCGGAAAGGTCGTCTACAAACTGGAGCATCATCGTGGCATGATTTCCTGTCTGTACGTCGCAAACGACGTCGACATTTTGATAACGGGTAAAACTACTACCGTACATCTACTATAATAGGCCTAGTAAGCTAGTCTTAGCGTCATCTTGATGCAGCTAACGGTCGGCACTGATGTACCTCCACTAGACCTTGTCATGTGTCACGTGTTTGACATTTCTTGTGTTTTGCTTTGTTCAGGTGCAGCTGACAGTGCCGTCTGCGTGTGGAGTCTGGAGAACTTCACTCTGCTGAACACCTTATTTTTTCCCTGTCCCGTTATCAACATGGACGTCTCGAACGATAGAACTTTCCTATTGGTCGGTTGCGAGGACAACAAGCTGTACCTGCGATCCTTAACAACCGGTTCTGAAATACATATGATCGACGGACACGACTCACCGGTACAGGGTGTTACCCAAGATTTTGAGTTAGAGGGGGGGGGGGTGTTGAAAGTCTCAGGGGGGGGAGTGTTCCCCCCTATACATGGTTCAGTTTTTATCGATATTTATCGATGATTGTATATCGATTTTTCCCATGGATTTTGTTGTAAGTTTTGTAACCAAAAATATTGAATTCGATTTGATTGATTTTTGAAATTCGCAGGTGTTGACAACTTGCATCGCCAACGACAACTGTCGAGCGCTGATTGGCTGCGAAAACCATTTCATTTACACGTACGACCTGCACACGACAAAGCTTCTGAAAGTCTATGGCGGCCATGATGGACCAATTGTCGGTGTCAAAGTAAGCTATTTCTGGTTTCAGAAAATAATTCACGGTAGACGAATTCTAATTGCTGCGGAGTTTTCGTTAAATTCGATCTCTATTGATGGCCGGTAAGCATGCGTGAGAAAAGTAGTCACGTGATGCAGCGCCTGGCTGCGAATTCTCAACAAAGTTCAAATTGCATATAAGCTTATATCGGAATGTAAAAACAATGTCGTTTCCGATGTGTTCCTGCTGATTAGGTCACGGACAACGACGGTTTCCTGTTCACTGCTGGCGGTGACACGCTCAAAGTTTGGTACCTTAGTCCCAATTTCGGTGCTTCAACGTCATCATCGCATGGCGGAAAGGACACCACCACCACCAACGTAACCACCATTGCCGCCAAAAAACAAGATTTTCACTCGGACACTGTCCTCTGCGTGGATATCTCCAAGGATGGAACATTGGGAATATCAGGTAAACATACAGGGAGGGAACACGAGAACATTGTTCCCCCCCCCCCCTCACTATTTTTTTGAGAAGAAATGTAACCCCCTCCCAAATTTGTCAAGAATTACTAAAAAGTTGAAATGGATGAAACACGTTCTAAAAAGTGTGAAAACCGATAAAATAAAAAATCCTAGCTCGCTTCGCTCGCTGGGTCAATCAATTTAAAGGGGAAACGACACCAATTTTCAAGACAAAAACTCACCATTGGTTCGACGAAGTGCCTTATTCGACGATATTCTGCGATAAGATTATTATTTTATATCCTTTTTGTTTCATTTTCTACCCTGAAATTCAAACGCGCCTTCGACTTCGCTCACGGGAGGCGCCATTTTGGATATAGGGTAAACGAAGCCACGGTTTTATTCCATTAAGGTCTACGATCGAAGGCGCATGACGTGTGCCACGTGAGACGCCAAGGAGTGTCACGTGGGACGCTAGAGAGTGTCCCGGACTCACATATCGTTTACCGGAAGTGAGGCTTACCCTACCGGTATATTATTTCAAATAAATGCCAAAAAATAGGCATATTTTATTGCTAAAACAAAATAATCTAAAGTACAAAAAAAATTATCTTTAAAACTTAGGGGATTTGAAAAATCTAAAACAAAAAAAAGTAAAATAAATTCTTGTAGCTTCCCCTTCAAGTCAGGTATTTAAGTCGGAAATACGCAATTTATATGTTAAATGTGAATAGGCCCATTCCCCATTTAAGGAATCATTTAGATCCTTGAATGTTGTGTATTTTTTTGCAGGATCAGCTGATTGTACGGTTAAAGTTTGGCAATTGAGCAACAGCGAATTGCGAAGCACGCTCGAAGCGCACACTGCGCCCGTCACATGCGTCGCCTGTGCGTCAAGCGGTCTCTTCGCCGTCTCTGGATCGCAAGATAAGACCGTCCGCGTTTGGGGCCTCACTCTGGGGCACATCGTGAGCGCATTCAAGGTGCGATAAAATTAACTTTTCGCTTTTTGTGTTGCAATTGGCATTTGATTAAAAAAAATCTTAACAGGAACACGATTCACCCATTTCGGCCGTCAAAGTGACGTCGGACAGTCGCAAGGTGCTGTCCGCCGACACTTCCGGCAATCTGAAACTCTGGCAAGCGGACAGTGGCACGGTGACCCTGTCGTGTCACGGTCCCTCGTCCTGCGTGGACGTCACCACCAACATGAAGTACGCAGTCTGCGGCAGTGCGGACAATTTGTAAGTAAACGTGCTGACCATCCAAGTCATGGATTAGATGGTTTAAACCATCTAGACATATAATACCAGCAAGTGTCCGAAAGATTTAAGATCTCAAACACAATAAATAGAACTAAGTTTAAGCATTTGTCATTTCGTCCTTCCAAAAAATAAAAAAAAGCATCCACATTTGGACGCTTTCGCAAGACGACAAGAAACACACAGTCAACCACAAGGAACCGATCCTGTGTCACGCCCTCACCTTCGACTCCAAGCACGTGATCACGGGATCACGCGATAAGTCTCTCAAAGTTTGGGAGATTATCACTGGAAGACTGACTCAAGTAAGTCCTCTGATCTCCTTGGACAATTTGATACAGGCATTCATACAGGATTCGGGATTTGATTCCTGGAGTCTCATGGAGTTAGTGTTTATTGGTCAAAACCAGGGCTCAAATTGTGCTCCAATCTGACAAATATTTTTGCCAAGATTGGAAAAGTTCACAAGAAACGGTCATGTTTCATCATGCTTTGGTTACGTGTCACTCATTGCGGACTGTGTGAATTGTTTGGGTGCGCGTGTTAGGTCCTTGTGGGTCACTCTGCCGCCGTGACCTGCGTCGCCGTGGCTCCTCTAAATCGAATCCTGGTCGTTTCCGGATCGGAGGACTGTAACCTGATCGTCTGGGACATGCAAACGGGCCACGAAGTGCACACGCTCAGTTGCCATCCCTGGTCTCAATCCAATGCAAGTTGTACCTAAAACATCATTTCGTTCACTGTTCAGACATTTCAGAGTTGCTGTTGGAAGATCCGGAAGTGAGTTTCATCTTGGATTTAGCTCTGACGCAAACCATATTTCGCTGGCGCTGCAATATGATAAATCTGTTTCAAAACTGATTTTGCGTGACGTCAATAGTCAGCGTTGTTTGCGCCCGGTTGGCTTTTCATTGTTGTTTTACTTTTCTTTTTTTTCTATCTTGCCTTTATTGGTCTGCGCGAGAAGATTCAAGCGCTGACGACAATGCCGTTGTTCGCTTTCTAATTCGCAAGGCTCTGAGAATAGACTAGACTAGATCAACATACAAGGTAGGCCTATTAGTTTAGTTTTGACGCAAATGCGTCTGTCTGTCTTTGTGTCTGTGTTTGTCTGCGTATACCGACGTGCGCAATATGGCGGGGAATTTATTTAGGTGCTCCTTTTGGCGCCAAACTGAATCTGCGAGAGTTTAACGGCTGTCTGCGAACCATGTCTGCGCTACGAGCTCTTGATGTCTGTGTTCATGGGCGAACAAGGATGTGGGCAAGTATAGGTGTCGTATCGGTTTTATTTCCTGTAGTCAAATGATACGAGAAATTGGATATCGAGCTAACTTGGATGAGTGGATGTACTCTAGTACATATGCTGATCATGCATTAAACAGAGCGGTCTCGTGATATCTCAGAGGGATACATAAAAACAATTTCATTTTTTTAAATTTCTAATTGTGTTTTTTACACGTTTTAAACACTATTTTTTCTTAGAATTTTTGATTATTTTTGTTCTTCTTTTTTGCAACCAGTGGCTAACCGGAATCGATGGTACGCTAAAATGAAGATGGCGACGTCCTTGCAGTTTTCGTGTTTGATTGTGCGCAAAGGAATAAAATGATTTAAAAATGTTTAATGAATCGATTGACTCGCTTCCTCTTTTAAATGAATAGGCCGATAGTATCATTTAAATATATTTAAAAAATTTTGTTTGATTCTTCCATAATTTTTTGGAATTTAATTAAATAAATATTTTCTTTATTTCTTAAATTGTAATTTGTTTGCACGATTTACATGCTACGCTACCAGATGGCGGCCCATTCATTTTCCGCAAGAATGCCCAAGAGTTCTTGTTACTACCCGAAATGGTGGAAATCTGATAATTAATCAAATTGCGAAAAAAAATGGTTTGCTCAATTTTCACCATTTTTTTGTTAATAACAAATAAAAAAGATGAAAGTGATTATTATGTCATTGGCTCACCGTGAGGCGTGAGACGACTATCTTTCAAAGGTTCATCGCCAACCACATTAAAACTAGGACATACTGTAGAGGATGAAACTACATTATATTCGTAAACATTACTTTTTTTTAAATAAGTCATGAAACATACAATTAAACACCGCGTAGACAATGCAAAAAAATTACAATTTATGAATAGATCACATTTTGGTGGCAATGGTGGACATAATCACTACATGTAAATAATCTACAATTTAGTGAATGCAATTATGCAAATGATGCTCGTATCTGTAGCATTACTGCAACGCCTGGGTGAAACTCGTTTTTTTTCTTCTAAAAGTGAATTCGTCGAATTACCCAGTTTCTAGTATGGTGGACCAGGAGGATAATCAGCCCTTTGTTTTTTTGTCAGAAATTGTTTTTCGATTTTTTTATGCACCGTATAGTGACAAAAATTCCAAAATTAAACAAAGCAACGATGATTATGGTAGTTAAAACTGCACTTTAATTGGTCATTGGTCAGTAAGGTATGTTCAAAATCATTTTGCTATCAGCTCCAGCTAGTTATTTCCAACCTAAACCAGATATTTCCATATTTAATTAAGAAAATTTATTTTTTGAAATTTGAAAAGCATTATTTTGATAGAAAAGCATTTTTTCCAGCAAAATCATGATTTAATTTTTTTTCCGTTTTAAAAGCATTTTTTTTTAATTTTGAGCATCTGAAGCATTTTTTATGGTCTTGAAGTTTAAAAAAAAAAGAAAAATTAAAAAACCTTTTTGGAAAAACGGCCGGTATGCTACATACATAGGCCTTTATGACATCAAGGACAGTCGAATAACCTTAAATTACAACTAGTGTTTTCTGTATCTTGTTCAGGCTGCGTAAATAGTTACCAGTAATTATATTAAGGCGCTGAGATAATGGCTAACGATTTGGTCTCAGCACCACAAAAGTGCCATGAATTTCCGAAGGAACGTGGTCAAATAAGGCAGTAGGCACATTTAATCTCGCTCAAAAAAGTCTCTAATTTTACTATTGAGCGATTGAGCTAATTGAGCTATTGTAACAAATAGCTCAATTTGTTATAAAAAAAATACTTCTACAATGTATAAACCATGAAGTAAGATAGAAAGAGGCTTATCTTATGATGGAATCGTTTTTAAATTTGGTTTCAAAATGGTGTTCTCTTTATGCAGCTTCACGAGGTGGCGCTGCCGTCAACTGGGAACACCGGAGGTTATGCAAGAACGTTTAAGTGTGCAAGGGAATGCAAAAACTTCACGATGAACACGTTTTTTTCCGTCGTTTTTCAAAAATGTTTTAAATTAATTTTTGATAAATGGTCCGCAACTGTTTTGAGCCAGCTACGCGAATGGATTCGCGACAGAAAAACAGAGCCTCCGCCTCCAAAACTAATTTCCGGTTTGGATTTTATACAAGTCGATCCTACATGTACGCCCGTATTCAAACTCACCCAAATAAGCTCCACAGGACGGTTTATTATCGACCTCAAAGCCATTTGTGCGGCCAGAAATGAAGCTGCTCACGCCATTCTTCAACAATTAATTTTAAAACATCCTAAAATACGCCGAACAAAAGGTGTTCATCGCGGAGTTTTTGCATTCCATTACACGTTCTTGCATCACTTCCGGTGTTGCCATTTGGCCGCAGCGCCACCTATCGCCACGGACACCACCTTGTGAAACGCGAAAGGGGAACATCTTTTTGATTCCACATTTCAAATATGCACATTCTTCTATCTTACGTCATGGTATAAACATATTAGTTTTCATTCTTAGCACAACCTACTATGCAAACAAGCCTACCATAAAAATGTAAAAATTTAAAAGCATTAGGCCTAGAAATTTTTTTAAAAATCATTAAAAGCTTTATTTTAAAAGCCGGATTAAATGCTCTTTCAAATGCATTTTTTGAACAGCCTTAATAATTATGGACTAAATCGTCTGTTCTCATTTTAAAATTTTAAGATCCTGTGCAATATGAGATGATAATTTTAATTTCAAACAATTTTTTTTAGCAAAATAGTAAGACCTAAGTGATACTCCCCCCACACACTTCCACCAGCACCTAAATATCAGTTAACACAGTAACATTACCGGTACGTTTTTTTTCCAAATGACAAATTATAAGTTGGAATTATCCCTATCCTTTGCCCGCCTAACTACAAAATAAAAATATTCGCTATATTTTGACATTTGTACTTGAAATTCAACAAACTGAAAAATTCCCTCCTGAATCCTGATAAATGACGTAACTAAGGCCACATGCAGAACACTTCGTTATCCAAGTTGGACACAAGTCAGCAAAAAGTACCCACGCAAACCAATCACTCTTCCTCCCTGACACTGAAAACCCAGGTGGTTGTCCTCAGATTCACGTGACACCAACGTGACCTCCAAAGTCTAGCGACCACACGGAAAACCCTACGACGACTAGTACTCGTCGTCAACGACGACGACTGACCAAAATACGCGATGTTTTTTTTTAAAATCCCGGCTGCAATTATCGTCAATCAAGAAGTCGTTAAAAAGCCCGATTCGCTAAACAGAAAAACAGGGGTGAATGAAAATGGCAAAAAAAAATTTCTTGACATTGATTGCCAAAAAAATAACAATAAAAATGCGGTATATTTAGGGGGATGGAATGAATAAATAGAAAGTAACAAAAAACAAAAAAAAAACGTCATCAAAAGTACCGGGTGAGAGATGAAAGTGGAGTGCCGGTGAAATCAACGTTGCCATCGCCATCATCATCATCATCATCTTCATCGTCGTTTCATCCTCGGGTATCAAGATGGATGGACGAGAGGGAGAGATGAGACTGAGAGGGTTCTCAGCCAAGTCCAACGTCTAACGCCATCATGGTCGAAAATCCAACGATCGCCCCCCAAGAAGCCAACCGTCCATTTCCACTAGTTGAATTGAATTGAAAAAAATTACGAATTAAAAAACATATTACATACGAGGGATGTTCAAAAAGTAAGTTTATCTGCCGATAAAAGCACATTCGCTTAGGATGAGGCAGGGAGTTTCCCAGGATTTGGGGGTTAAGGGTGTGTTCTAGAGATGGGCGATATATCGATATCGTATAGATACGAACAAAATGGCGGATTTTGAAATATATCGCCATTTTTTCCATATTTTTCCTTGCCGCGTTACAAAATTCTACCTATTAGTTACATAATACAAATGCCAAATGGCGTCATATTCGAGTGGAAGTGGTCACAAACACTGTCACAGTGGTGCCTGGCAGCATATCGAAAAGGTGTCGACAACTCTTGACAAGTGCAACTACTGCAAATCCAATGTCGCCACTTCGCGCAACACAACAAATCTCCATGTTCATTTGAAACGACGTCCTCCTCACGAAATTGCTTCAATAAGTTACATTTTGCAATTTTTGTATTGTGCCTCTATTATTACTGCCATATTTTAAATCTATTTGCAATATCAATAGCACTTTTGATATCGCGTGATTAATGTTTAATTTTTTTTACAGTGGGAGGGGTCCACATAAGCCATTGCTTGTGCGTGGGAATACAATACAAACATCCATGTGGTAAACGCGGGATTCGAACCCACAGCCACTGAGGAGGAATGGATTTAGAGCCTGTCACTCTAACCAGCAAAAAAGTAACTATGAACTGAATGTAATTTCATTTTAAATTTGAATTAAATGGCAAATACTGTGCCCCAAATAGCCTCACGTGATGCGTATGAGTGGAGCTACTCTCGCACACGTGTTCAGACATGTGTGTGGCTGTCTGCGTGCCTGGACTTCAATGTGTTGTCTGCATTCTGCAATATGCTCTGTATTCGTTACGATTTTTAAATTTTATGAAGCTCAGAAGTA
>JAQIYI010001389.1:0-12139 GCA_034700265.1 Polyzonium germanicum
GTAATATATGTCAGAGTGAGACGTGTAAGAATGGAACGTTTAGCGCGATAGTGGACTACTGATGTCTTTCTGTGCCTGTTCGGCCGACTTTTATTTGTCCGTCTGCTTTTTAGAAAGAAATCAAAAAACAGACGGACAAAATGTAATATAGAGGTTTGATATCGCTCATATGCAAGTTGATGCCAAGCAATCTTCACCTCCTTTCGCTCGGACAATTATTTACAATATGATTAAAGCGTAGTTGAAATATTTCTATTTTTACCCCTCTAAAGTTACACGACACAGCGCCTCTGTCGGCATCGACGCCTGTTTCTGCGGTGAAGGCGTCCATCTCTCCGCTGGCTGTGCCTCATGATGAACACGATGCTCTGAGAGCATCGTTCCAACAACTCCAAGAAGAGCTATCTCACTTCAAGACCGAATCAAGCAAAAACGCTCAGTAGGTTTTATTTGTATTTTGTCTTAAGTTGAAACCTCATATAGTCCCTATTGCGTGGTATCAAGAGGTCGCGTCTTCAGGCGTCATCAGCGTTTCCAAACCCCATATCTGTGTCAGTGAAACATTGGTGTCGCTTCCCCTTTTAAGTATTTATTATTTTTATCCAGGTTGTTAAATGAAGAGCTGGAAAAGCTCAAAACTGAACGAGTCGAGCTCAGGCTTTATTCGGCTAAATTATCGGCAAGGTTGGAATTCGCCAATGAAAGATGCGAAACAGCTCGTTCCAACCTCGACGCTTCCAAGAAAGAGATCGCCGCTATTGTCGCTCGTAATCAGCAACTGTCGGAACTCGTCGGACGGCATGAGGGGTCCGTGTCCGTCCTACGAACTGTGAGCCCTTTCAATAAACTATTCAATCTTTGTGGTTTGATTTTTTTTTCTTTTGCTTCTCTAAATCCCGACATCTAAATTGTTTATGTCTAAAAGGAGCTAATGAGTAACCAAGAAAAAGTATCCAATTTGGAAGTCACGCTTGAGAACCTCAAGTTGGAGCACTCGCTCATAAAAGAAGCTGACATTAGGCTCATAACTGAGAACGAGATCCTGAAGCGTGAGCAATTCAGTCAAGGAATCATGATGGCCAATCTTAAGGCAATCGAGGTTCAAATAATTTTTTTCTGAAATGTTTTTCTTTTTACAATTTAGAGTTGCCATTTCAAATTGTTTTCTTGTATGTGTGTGTGTGTTTATTCCTAGAATAATTTGGAGAAGACGGATGTAGAGATGAAGATGCAAGCGCAAACTCGAATATCTCTTCTCGAAAAGGAGTTGGCGACATCTAGAGAAAAGCTCGAGCGAGAAGTGGACAGAGGCCAGACTATTATTCACGCCATGGAGGTAACTCGATTATTTTTACATACATGTAAGTCTCCAGTTTTGATTTTAACATTTTTGTTATGCTTCTAATGTTCATTAGAATCAAAAGCTGGAAATCTTGGAGAAATACCAGGCTGAAGTAGAGTCACACCACAAGACCAAAGACGAACTTGTCAACTCATATGGCATCCTTCACACGGCTCGTCAGGAAGTATGTTTTTTGAGAGATAATTTTATTATTCTTGCATCTTTAATTAAATTTAATTAAATTGTGATTTCATTCTAAAATCAATTAATGAATTACTTTAATTAAATTAACGACATTTTCAATTATGTTTGTGAAATGAAGGCTCAGGCTACTCAAGAGAAACTCAAAGCGCAGATTTCCAAGGATTCCGACGTTACGCGCAATCGCCCTGTCAAACGTAAGCTTCCTTCAATTAAATCATTTTATTAGAGTTCATAAATGTGTATCTTTTACAAATACATATTAATTATATTTGATTTATTACCCTCGCTCGGGTTGTTTCAGTGGCCAGACCAGGTGGTTCGCAAGGAGACAAAGATGAGGACGAATTGTCGCTGCTGCTTGCTGAGGCGCAATCGGAAGTGAAAGGTAATGTTTCTCACAGTAATTCTTTCAAAAGTAGGCCTATTTCAACAGTCAAATATCAATTTAATTTATTTCATCTTGTTTTTCTGTTAGGCTTGAAGACGCAGCTCGAACAAGCGCAGCAACATTTGCATCAGTTCAAATCAATGGCATCCAGTTTGCAAGACCAATTAAAAGCGCAGAATGAGGTAAGGCATTTAAGAGCTTGATTCATATTTCAATTTCCTTAAGCAACCGGTATTGTGATTAATTAAATTTTCATTGATTAATTATCATTACATTTTTTCTTGTGATTTTGCAGACCGTCACCAAGCTAAAAGAAAACAGCGATAAATTGGTCAAGGATAAGCAGGAAGGTGAGCAGCACTAATCCCAAGCTTTTGCAAATTAATATTCAAGCGTTTTCCCAATTTACAAAATGTATTTATTTATTTATTTATTTCTAGAAATCACTAATCTAACCCAGGAAGTCGAGCGAATCACAAATGAAAATCTTTTGTTAACTACCACGAACGCTAAAAAGACTGCTCATGACGAGACACAGGTTTTTGTTTATTTCCTCCTTGATTGTTTGTCCCAAATCGTTTTTAAGTTTAATTTAATGTTATTTATGGCACATTCTGTTAAGGTTGAAGTTCTTCAAAAGGAGTTAGCTTCACTGCGATACAAGCTAAGCGTTGCGGCTCAGGAGGCCGAAGAGAGCAAACATAACGAAGTACTGGCCCGAAAGGATCTTCACGAGCAATCTGATGCCGTTAAAGAGGTTAGTTTACTTAATTATATTTTTTATTTTTATTATTTTCAGAAGTTTAATAATTACAAATTGTACTATCCTTTTTTTGAATTCAAGGCAAAGGATAATTACCAACGCGAACTCATGTTGCATGCTAGCGACATCCAGGCCCTCGAGAAACTCCAAATCGAGGTTTTTTTTCCTCGAGACTATTATTTGTTAACAATTTAATTTGAATTTAATTAATGTTTTTTAATGGCATACGCGTGAATCTTTTTTTTTAGTTATCTGGTTATGAGTCAAAGATTACTGCTGCCGAGGAGCTTACGCGCAAGGCTGAATTTGCCCTCAGGAACGGACAAGAGTCATGGAAGAACCGAGAGAGTCTTCTGAAAAATCAGATTGCTTTATTGATTCCAAAATGCGAAGAGCTTGAGAAGCTCAACCATTTGCTCCATGAACAGATGGAAAAGGTTAGTTAATTCTCATCATCAGGATTGTACTATAGTGGTCTATTCTTTAAAATTGTATTCTTCTAGAATGTATCGTCCTAATTCTTTTAAATAATAGTTTTTTTGTACTTCTCAGATGAGTGATCAAATGGTAGCGGTGCAATCAAAATCGTCGCATGAAGATAAGGCCAATGTGTCATCCGATATGGAGGAATCAGCCTCCAATCAGCACCTGCTCGAGTTGATAAAGTGATTCATTTTTATTCCCAAAGTATTCACCTTTATATTTTGTACTATAATTTCCCCCCAGTTAATTATTTTAACTGAGTTATTTTTAAATTCAAGATATTTGAGGAAGGAACGTGAAATTGCTACAACCAAATTTGAGGTGAACGCTGCTGAGTGCCAACGCCTCGCGTCAAAAGTGGACTTCCTTCAGGCTCGACTAGAGGAAGCGAACCGCTCGTTAGCAGAAGTTCAACAGAAGGACGAAGCAGGGCTGGCCACTTCCGCTCAGCACGCCGATCTTTTGCGCAAGGTCGAGTTGCTCAACGTGCTCACAGATGGAAACCGCATCCTGAGAGAGGAAAAGACAAATTTTCAAAATCAGCTCACGGCTGCTGAAGAAAAGGTCTTTAAAACTAGCCTATCAGTTAAAACTACTTAATTACTCAATTCTTTCATTTTGAATAATTTTATATTTCTAATTTATAGGCCTGAATAATTAATTACCGGTATTTTGAATTGTTTTTTGTTTATTTTGAATAATTTTATTTACAGTTGATCAAATGTCAGTCTGAAATCGCGCCATTGAAGGAGCAAAACCAAGACCTCGCTGCTCGTTGCGAGGCCTTGCAGGCCGATCGTCGCGCTCTCGAGGGTGAAGCCAAGCGTTGGCAAATGCGAACTCAGCAACTAACTGGCATGCGAACCGAGAAAGAAACCGTTCAATCGGAGTTGAAGTTGGCGCAGGACGAAACGGCACGACTTACGCTAGAACTAGCGACAAGACACACGTCCCTGGAAGAAGTGAACCGTACAATCGACCAGGCAAGTGATGTCATCACTGAGGTAATTTTCTTGAGCGAGCGAGGAATTAATTATCCTTAAATTATCCTTTAAAGGTGCGTAAGATTGCTCGAAAGTACAAGACGCAGGTTGAGGAGTGTCAGAAACAGTACGACGAACTCGTTTTGAAACACGAAGAGTTGGAAGCGAGCAAAGTTGCGGCTGAAAAGGCAGCTGCTGAAGCAGCTGCCGTTACCGGCCCCAATGTGGTTAAGGCTGTAAACGCCGCCAAGCTGGAAGTCAAGCAGGAAATGGAGGTCAAGGTGAAGGAGTTGGAGGACGCTGTCAAGGCCAGTGACGATCGTCTGAAGAAATTTAAGCAAGGTGCATTCCAGCGCCTCAAGAATCTTTCAGGTTGCTAAATCTTTGATAATTTTTTGTTATTTATTTTTAAGATTTTTTTTAATGTCAAATTAAACAATGATTTTTTCAGGCACCTGCGACGAAAAGTCGAAGGAGGTTGAGAGCTTGAACCAAAAATTAACCGCTTTGGAACAAGCACAACGTAAGTTATTTACATTGATATCCCAAAGGTGAACCGGTAACTGTCTTAGCAAACTAAGTAAAGTGTTCAGTTCTTAATAATATATATTTTTCCTCATTTACTGGTATGCTGACGATAAAGAGACCGACACTAGCCAGGCGACCCATGCCAAGTCCACGTACGAATCTCAAATCAAAGCCCTCGAGTCGGCGCTCGAAGAAACACGAGTTGCGGTCAGGACTAGTGTTCAAGACAAGTCGGCTCTTCAGAAGGAAATAGCTGCCTTGACGCAGAAAATGGGCAACCAGCAGAAGCATATCGACACGCTTCAAGCCAGACTCAAGGAGAACACGAACATTAAACTGGCGGCTGTTGCTAGCTCGTCACGAGAAAGTTCTATCTTATCTCAGTGAGTTATTATTTGAGTTGCTTTATTTCGTTTTTCTCATTTTATTAATATTACTAAAATTATTGTCATTATTTCAATATATTAATAATGAATGTCTTGTCTGTCCGTGCGTACCATCGTGCTTTTATATTTGGCCGTCTGCTTATTATTTTTTATTTCTATCAATTTTTATTTAATATATTTAATTAATTAATTCAGATCTGGTCTGGAGGGCACTCCACCCACAGCGAACATCAAGCCAATGGCAACCATGCCTGGTTCGTCGACAGTTCGCCACGCGCACCCTGTAAACCAGCAGTCTAGACAGACACCAATGGGACGCATTCGACCGATAACTCCATTCTCGCAGTCCACCAGGATGGCCGCAGTCACGCCTACTACCGCCTCCCCTGCTCTCTCGCAACAACAACAGCAACAACATGATAGCTCTGATGGTCAGAATTTTTATTTTGTATCGTTGGTGGATTCCACAGTCACGGCTATTCCTAAAGTTATTAGACAGGATTAGCTACAAGTAAAAATCAACTGAACACTTAAATAATTAGCTCATTCCGGCCATGCTCCAAGCAAGGATATTTTACAAATGAGTTTAAATGACCTCATTATTTAGCGTTCTGTCTTATTCCTGCTTATCCTGTCGATTCTCCAAGTTAGCGAAGCGAGCGAGTACTAATAGGAGTGATAGCAGGCTGGAATGACAGGCCCGCCTGTCTTTCTGTGTGTGTCTGTTGTATGTGTGCTCCTATATACGTATATACGTAGTTGCATACATTCTTCAATACATGCATAATTACTTAGCCTGCTATTTAAGCTTATGGAATAATATTGGTTGCAGAAAGCTCGTTGACCGTGATGACGGCATCCACAAGCGCCGTGTCGTGCGTACCTCAAGCAGCCGTCGCTCCTACGCCAGCGGTGCACGCTGTCACCGCTCTTAATTCCACGGCCACCGCAGTCGCTTCCTCGTCGTTGGAAGGATCTTCTCCGCAACACCACCATCCAGTAGCTGCATTCACGGACACGACGTCCAACACTGCGGAAGGTAATGAGCAAGAAAGGATAAAGGCAGTTTTAAAGTCTCATAACGAACAAAGTTTAAAAACAAAAACAAAAATTATTTTCCAGAAACCGACGACGTGGACGTGACGTCAAATGACGCTCCGCAGGATCTCTCAGTGGCAGGGTCGTCTTCCGAGCATCCTTCGTCGAGCGACGGTGAGGTCACCTGAGGTTTTGAATTTAATATCGGATGCGTGTTAGTCGTGATTTCATCATTTTCATGTCCGTCGTTTCCGTCAGAAGTCCGCTCGGTGGCGGCCCATGCCACAGAGGCCTCCTCAAGCGAGACGAACGCCGTCTCTGAAGCATTTCAACCGAAGGTCGTCGTCAAGAGACTCAGGATTGAAGTGGACGACGATGCTGACAAATTGGCTACCGGTATCAAAAAGGCCAAGACTGAAGTCGACGTCGGCGCGTCTTCTTCGCCATCCGCAGCAAACGTTCTCGTTTGCCCACCCGCAACCGAGGAGTCCCCGCCAACGCTGACAGATGACACTGTTCCAGCAATAATTGGTGAATTTTCTTCTATTTTGCATTTTATTTTGTTTCTTATTCTATTTCTAAACATCAGGATTACCCAATTTATGCTTTTTGGAAGGGAAATAAATTCTTTTTAAATGCTTTTTAAATCATGTTACAAAATGCTTTTATCACTTATATTTTTGGCTTTTCCAATGATACTTAATTGATCGGTTTTATTTTCAGTGTCCGAATTTGTGCAGTCGGCTTCTTCGTCTCAAGTCGCAAGCGTAAAGCTGGCCAGTGAAGATCCTGATTTGGAAATCATCATTGTTGAAAGTGACGAGGTAAGCCTGATGTTACTCTCACTCGGACCTCTAGCCTAGTGAATAAAAATGTTTGTTGTACAGGACGACGAGGAAGACAGAGGTAGCAAAAACGACGTAAACGATGAAGTGGATGAGGAGGAGGAGGAAGTTGAAGACGACGACGTTAATGTTTACGACGAAGAAGACCAAGTAATCGTGGGCGGCGATTTGTCGTACGAGGTGGTAGACGACGAAGCAGATGACGATGGCGATTCTGACGAGGATGAGGCGGTGCAGCAGATGGAAGGACAAGACGCAACTGCGGCTGTCGAAGACTACGACGACGAGGACGACCAGATGACCGAAGAATTCGTTCAATCGGTAAATGATGATCTTGTCTTAATTTTTTAAGATTTGTTGTTTTGTATTAACTTGATTTCTCGCTGGTTGTCAGGAGGACGAGGATGATAAAATGGACGACGAACAATTCCAAAATGTCGCTGAAGAGATGGTGGACGACGACGTGGAAATCATAGGTACTGAGGCACCCGCGCAAAAATACGCGCAACGATTTTCTACCCAACTTCGAAACTAATATTTGGCAAGGTTAAAAATTACTGTTTCGTCCCCAGAACACGAGGATATTTCTGAAAGCGTGGAGGTGGAAGAAGACGAGGAAGAGGTATTGGAAACTAACGTGGAAGTGGATGAAAGTCAGCCACTGCAGCCGATGGACGATCGCACCGCAAGCGGCGATGCGGAGGCGCCGTTGGCGAGTGTAGAGCCAATGGAGCAACAGCCGCAACCAGTCATCATCCAACCTCTGGCCATCCCGATTCAGCGCCAGCTACCTCAAGTGGCGGCCAGGATGACTGCTCAGAGACTGCCTACACTGAATCGCGGGCAGCAGCCAGCGCCGTTTCCAACAATGGTCGGTATTCAGGAACGAGGAAAACATATTTTATTATTATTGAAAATAAATAAAGTAATAAAAAAATAAATAAATTCAATAATAAATAATTTATTTTATTATTCTATTTATCAATTATTTATTTATTTATTGATTTGTTCATTATTGAATTTTATTTACCGATCTATTTGTTTGTTTATTTGTTTGCTTTGTTTTGTTATATTTTGCAACTCGAAGGGTGCAAACACCAGTGGAGGTTTCGAAGATGGAGACAGCATTGTTCCAAGCACGCCAACGCTCTTTGATCCGCGTAAAAACGACGGTTTTGCGGAGGCCGTCAGGTGAGACCTTCAATTTTCAAAATACAAAATCCTCATATTTACATTCACGACTTAGTGACTTATTCTTTACGTTGTAGTTCTCCTCAAGTCCCTCCAGAAAGATTTCTTTTCAGCAGTTCAGTCTCCGAGACGCCATCACAGCTCGCTTCACAAGGAGGTAATTTCTGAGGACGATATTATTAGAGGGCAAGGTCCGTTGTCTTAGTCTTGTGTGCTCTGTGTACTCTTGCTTCCATATTTAGTAGGCATAGAATTGCACACTACGTCCGTTCTAGTCTATTAATTAACAAGTCTTTACACCGTCTTTAGCTCTAGGAGTGGACGACACTAGAATGGACCTTAGTCAGCTGGACGAGAGTTCGGGTCGCAGCGTACCGTCGACTCCACTGCAGGTATCGCCTCCAGAAACCCTGCAGGAAGCCTCCGCGTTTGCCGCTGTCGCGGACGACACTGCGGTGCCTTCGATCACGATCCAGGATGTCACAAACGCCACTGGCGACTCCAGGTATGTTTCGATACTTCGCGAGTATCCTGGTTCGCCTTTCGCCATCATTCAATTTGGTTTTCAAATTTATTACGAGCAGCGAAGCTGTGGGCTTATCGGAACGCGGTGCGAGCGTCTCCGCCGACGCTCCTCCTGTCGTCGTCATCGTCGAAGAACCCGCGGAAACACAGACCGAACAAAGGGCCGCCGCCGTCTCTATTGTCGGACCTTCAATTGTCGAGGTCGCATCGGAACCCTTGCCCGGTTAGTCTATTCAATCGTTTCACATAGTTTGAAATCCCAAACAATATTCACATCGCCACCTCTAGTGTCCGCTGCATATACTTGTGCTTAGCCGTCTTTGTATTTATTTGTGCCTCGTTAGTTGGTTCGGAACCCACTAGCAGCACTACTACGACACCCGTCACAGCAGCGTCAACCGCTTCTGCCGTCTCACCTCCGGAGATTAGGATGGCGCCCAGCGTACAATCGCCCTCCCGCCAACCACCCCCAAGGCGTTGTAATTTGGCCGGTCATTATTGAAGTTTTAACGAGTCTCTTGACATCGTTTAAAGTTAATTTTGTTTTGTTTTTTTGGTCATCTAGTTTCCAGCAATCGAGGATCTGCGGCACAACGCGGCGGCTATGACAATCAGCGTCGCGCGACGCCCATCGTCTGGGATCATCCGCTCATGAGTCCCGAGGGGGCCGCCGGTAGAGCCGGCTCACATCATCCCCTCATGCAGTTCGGACGCGGCGGCAATCCTGGTGGTCGAGGTCTAAGAGGCCCCGGTGGACAGAACAGGCCGTTCCATCGACACATCAGGGTCGGCAATCAGATGCCCATGAGATCGAATCGACCGTTCCATCGAGGCGGAGGAGGCCGTGGACACCGCTATCCTCGAGCCAACTAATCTTTGATAAGTTGTTTTTGTATATTTTTTTTTGATACATTCATTTCTGCATTGTCTTTTTTTTATCTAGATTGTATCTTGTTCCCATTTTTTTAAACCCCAATGCTTACGACGTAAGTGACTTAAGTGACAATGGGATCTAACTAAATAATAAACGTAAGCCGCTTACGTTTATTATTTAGTTAGATCCCATTGTCACAAGTCAATTGAATAAAAAGGATCATTAGAAACAAACTTAGCTGCAGTGCGCGTAAAATTTGTCCCAAATTAATTTAAGAAAAGATTTCTTTGCTTTAAAGGGGTTACAAAAAATAAAATTAAAATTATTGAATAAAATATTCTTTACCAATAATTAAAACTGTACATTTATTTTCTTTATTGTAAATGGATTATTTACCATTATTTATTTGCTAATTTTGATTTAGCCTACTATTTAATATTTGTATACGGTATTTTATTTATTTATTCATTTACCGGTTCTACTGGTACCAGTATTTAGCGATTTTAAGCCTATTATTTATATATTAGAATGTATTTATGTATTTATTTAAAATGTATTATTTGTTTGTTTTATTATTTATATTTACTGTGTAGTTGCTCGGCCATTTATTTTTAATACTACAGTAGTTAACTACTACAGTCTATATGTAATTAATCAATCTATCCTTAGACAAGGATAGATCCTGATAGGTATGAGTATGACCGTATGATTCTCAACTCATTTAATAAATTACGGTACGGTATAGGCCTACTTAAGTTTAGGCTTTTTTTGGACTTTCTTAAATTTTATTTCCAAATATTGATAAATCTTATTTCTAAATTTTATATTAAAATATTTGTTGGAATTCAAACAAAAAATAAAAGGCGGCCACCTAGCGGTAAACCTGATTTAACTATTGCATCTTCTGCTCTACAGTCCACCTCCGTCGTCTGCTCTTACAGGAATTTTGATTCATTTGATTGACTTTAGATACCTTGTGATTGATCGACGCAACGTCGCAAGAACTTCAATGATCGGTACGAAAGGCAACCGGTATCTGTTTTTATCCAATGTACCTTATACTCGTACATGTGGGCCTGCAGCTAAATTCAGTTTAAAGGTGCGTCTGCTGCCCAGCAGCGTTCGCATGAGCCCTAAACGCTGGTGCTTTATTTTAGGGAAACTAAAACAGTCGCCCCGTGGGTTTGCTAACTTTAAAGTCCTTCGTTCGCTCGGTAATGTAGGCCGATACTAATCGGATGCGTTTTTATTCCAGGTTTCGTCTGAATTAACCGGTAGACGTAGGCCTACTGCAGCATGCAGTCGACGGCCACCAGGAATGCTGACTATCAGGAAATCAAGGAATGCCTGTTGTCAAACTTACAACTTCTGCAATTCGAAGACAGTCACGTCGCCATTAAAAATGCAATTTCGCTCAGCATGTGAGTGTCATAATGTAAATTCAGTAAGGCTTACTTTTTCTGGCAAATATGTAGCGGCCTGCGCGATAGGCCTACATGGTCGCTATAGACCTACTAGTTATGAAAGAAATTTAACTAAAAGAAAAGAAACATGCCCTAGCAGCTTAATGATTGTTTAATTGTTACTCATTCTTATTCAAATTAATTTTAGCTTTTATTCCAGTGATATGTTCGTGCTGCCAAATAAAAAGGCATACGAGACTGTCATGTACTTCCTGTTCTTCAAACTGGATCCATCGCACAACAAGTTTCGGCAAGTTTAATTCTAATATTATTTCTTTTATTGTTAAATCAATTTCATTCTTTCTACGTCTCCTTACTCATAGTTTGTTTGAATTTTTGCTACAGTGACTGTTGGCCCATTGTAGAGCGCAAACAAGAAGCCTGTTTTCGAAAGGTCTGCGTAGAATGGCTCAGTCAACTCACATTGGTAAGTTCTTGTGATACTCGTTCGATAGTTATGAGACAAAAATTTCTAATTAATTTTGTATGTGCGTCCAGGAAGTCGAACTGCCTAGAAATCCTGGGCCATTGTTGATGTCACCTTATGGCCGCAAGTTCTGCACTTTTCTTTTGGGTTTTTCGTCATTTATCTTGGAGAAGGAAATTGAAAAGCTAGGTTTGTTCGCTGTTTATATTGATAAAGTAATTTTGCCACATGGAATTTATTCCGAGTATAGCGAATTGGAAATGGTGCTTAATAATTAACGTGTTTACATATTTTTAAACAATGAATGCACATGTAGCAATTATTGTGACAGCATGCACTTAAATTACATGTACTAGATTTGGTGCATTTGTGGGATTCGTCAATTATATCGACATCTCATCTCATCCTTACAACGAATCGCTACTCGGAGGACTTTCAGGCAACACAAAATCGCGCACTTCAAGAATACACGGCTTGGAAAGAGGTTGCAAAGTTCGTAGGAAATCTACCTATAGTACAATCTTTGTACAGTGTAAAATGTTCCGCGGAACTTAATATGTGCAGATTAATTTTTTTTTTATTAAAATTTGTTTTTTGCAGAGATATTATGACGAACATCGCATTGTTGGAAGATAATCTGATGAAACATTCGAACAGGTACAAAGAAATTTTCCTTTTATTTTTAAGACTAGTACAAGT
>JAQIYI010001390.1:0-12135 GCA_034700265.1 Polyzonium germanicum
GGTTCCACATGAGCGAATTTTTCAGCGAATTTCTGGCGAATTCGCCAGCGAACGCATCACGTGACTACTTTTCTCGGACGCTTATTGGTCCAACGTGGTCACGTGGTGAATCGCGGGCGAATTCGCTTAAAAATTCGCCCATGTGAAACCAGCTTTAGGCTTGCATGTATCGGTACGGCGGTACCGTTGGGTCATTCGTATTCTCGTTATGCCAACTAGAACTGACCTACCGGTACGTTAATTGGTATCCCTGATTCCAGCTAGGGTAAGTCCCGTGAGGCCGGGGTGAGGCAGGGGGTTCAACGGAAGTGTGCAAGTGTAATCCTGCCAGCCCTGCCTACATGCTAGATCGTACAAGTGTACATGTTACATTGTACAATTGTTCATATCTGCGCAAACCCTAAACGCGCACTTATGAGCAATTGAGCATTAACGATGCTTACGTCGGATTCCGTCAGTGACGACTCATGGCGTCGGCCGATGATCTTCTTGGAATTCTTCTTCTTGGACTTCTCGTGGACAGTTGGATTCAGAAGTGGCCGTTCAAACGTTGACATGATTCGTAGAATCTTCGCCGCACTCGTACGTGGTACTCCGAGCTGGTCCACGCGTACTTTAGGGGTTACCGCGTACTTGGATCGATCTCGTCCTCAACAGCAGAGGGAATGCAACTAGGCGGTCAACATTCGCGGCCGTCCGGTGGCGGTACACGTCAAGGGCGTTAATTTCCTCGTAATTCCTGAGATATGAAGGGCAGGCTTGAAAGGGTTGATCCTGCAAAAATGGAGGACGGAAGAGAGTGGGGAAAAAAAAAAAAATTAGGCCTAACCATTCAGGTGCGCTACGATGACGCGACCGTTCCGGTTAACTGAAACGACGCCGCGCTCCAACAGGAACTCAAACAAGTGGTTAAAATGACTAACGAGTTGGTTACTTCATTAATTCGCTCGGCAAACTAGTTTTTTCCAGCGAAATTGCGCAGAATATTGAAGATTATACGTACCCTCACGCCCTATCACACCTGGTGGAACCAGGAGCAGGAGCAGCCTACAGACAGTGGTGTCAACTCAGATTGAAATAAACCCCCAGACTTTGACCAGAAAGTCCCTAGATAGATGAACAATTTACACAGTGTGACAGTATTTTGGTTACCACAATTGTACTTTTGAGATAAAATATGTTAAGGGTAGAATTAAAATAATTAATTTGCTCGAAAATGTAATACTCAAATTAATTAATAGATTAACTCCATTTAATTACTGGTACCGGTAACAATTTCACTTAACAATAGAATTACAATTTAATTAACGATATAATTACAATTTAATTAACAATAGAATTACAATTTAATTAACGATATAATTACAATTTAATTAACAATAGAATTACAATTTAATTAGCAATAGAACTAAAGAAGCTTATTTAATTGGCAATAATTACAATATAATTACTATGTAATTAACAAGATTTAGTTTAGAAAGAATTACAATTGAATTACGGTAACAATAGAATTAAAGAAATTTATTTAATTAACATTAGAATTTAATTCATTTATTTATTAACAATAGAATTAATTAATTCCTTAAGTCATAGATCGAAATTAAAAGTTTATTGATACCGGTAGATCTTTAGGTGTACATATGCAAGCACGAATTTAAAGAAAAAAATCAATAATAAAAATAATATAAAATTTAGAATATTATATAAAGGTCCCTAGGCCTGGCTGCACTGGCATCATGCTACATGGCATGAATACATGACGTCAGTGGATGTTGTTAGTTAGCTCATGTGCGCCGAGCCTCCAGCAGTCCAACTCAGTCGCGTGATTTACTTCGTCATGGCGGATACAAAATGAATGAAATGTCTGGTTGATGTAGAATTGAAGAATTTAATAAATAATTGAACAAAAATGCTTTTCATGTAGAGGCACTTGTATAAATAAGGGCAATCTACATGCTAGAAACTTGTTGCAAACTTTAAATGCAAAACTTGTCCAAATTCATGCAGTGTTGCTATAAATACAATTGCAATGTTTTATTATATGTTTTATCTGAAAAGCAAAATTTTGCGGTCCTAGTATACATGTTCAGCCTTTTATTTTTTTGCTTGCATTGAAATACGGTATCTTACATTTTATATCTTTGCGTTAAACTGTTTACCGCGTTTAATTATATCAGCCAAGATAATTAGATACGCTTTCGGCGTATCTGCTCAGCATATGCAATGTTTTAGCTTTACTGTGAACTTGCCATAACGGCCATTCCTGTATAATACATGTATATATTTGACGCACCTGATTGACATCATCAACTCCAGCAGCTTGGTTTGCCTGGTATGATGGAAGATCCGGATTCATTTAGATTTGGATCCATTCTAGTAAATAAAAACAATTATATGTAAATTACATTTATGCAACTACTTATGCCTACTTCCGGGACTATTTAAATAAAAATATTTAAATCTACACTCTATACAATCTGATAACTTTAATTATAAGTTAATCGTTAGCAAATTTCGTGAATAAACCATCACGAAATTGCTAACGATTAACGTATAATTAAAGTTATCAGATTGTATAGAGTAGATTTAAATATAATTATGTAGACGATTCGCATTACGTCATATGGAAATTATACGACACAATTAAATGGTGAATAAAAGCTTCTTAATATTTCGTCACGAATAATCCGGTGTTAAGGTTTCAAGTTTTACCTTTGTCATAACGCACACAAACAAACGTTTACGAGTTGCATTTCAGAATTACACACACACCATTAATCAATATGACGTAAACTAGAAAGAAATAAAGATGACTGCATAACCAGTTTGAAATATATTTTTACGTGACGCCATTTTATGTTTAGGCCCAATAAATACATCTAATTTGAAATTTCAAAAACAAAAAAACACATACCGTAAGCAAACAGAGTTTTACAACAATTAACCACAAGAGCTCGTTCAGGAAAAATCTGATGACCAAAGATCTTAATAACTACTAGTTTGTTTCCGCCGTCTCCGCTAGACAACAAACAAACATTTAACTGCAGTTACAGTGTAACTTGTTTTCAACCGTCAAGTAGTCAAGTATGCTAACTGAAGTTAATTATTTGGTAAGTGGAGACGAGCTATCATGGAACAATCAATTGAAAAATTTGACAAAATATTTAACACGCGTTGTGACGTCCTTAATTTTTCAGTACGGCGAATCAATCGACGATTGGTGTCGGTGCAGATTAAAGATAAAATGGAAAACATTTTAACACGCACATTTTCTCAAGATAAAAATATACTGTATATGGGGTGCGCATGACCTGAAATCTTAATATGTAGGCCTAAATTTAAAACACATTTGAGAAACAAAATACACTCACCAGACAAATACGAGATCACAATTAATGAAACTCAAGTCACACGAAATGTTTACATCAAAAGTTCAAACAACATCCATAAGTGAATTTCTATTTTTTGCGCTTGCGCATACATTTGCTGTCACGTGTCTGAGGATATTTAATTAGGCTTAACAAATTAAAAAAAGGTATTACCGTGTAACTCGACACGCTTGCTCATATTTTCAACATTGCAAAATAGTGAAAAAAAATCTAATTAGGCCTAGTTCAAATTAAACGTGATTAGCGGCCTAATGCAATTATGAAACTCGACAAATAATTTTGCTAATAAATTTCGTTCGATCATTGAATATAATTTTAATCTACTCTGGAATTGATCAAGTTAGGCCTATAATTAGTATGATCAGATTCTCATTACTATTTCTTAAGAGGAATATAGTTTAGATTTTAAAAAGAAAATGTTATCAGCAAATCTCAAAGTTCTTCGAGCTAATAATAATCTGTTTTTGATCGCCAATTGCAATGATTTTTTTTATCTGAAAAGCATAATTTCCTTACAACTAGTTACAAGTAATTTGTAAACATTTATAAAGAAATAAATGGCAGAGATCATGACCGAGGAGGACACCTAAAACGTTCGTATGTAAATTATAAAGTACAGTGAGCTAAATTGCAATACAAAGATGAAAAATATTAACAACATGAAACAATTAAAACTTGTAACTGTACAGCACTCATTATGCCTAATTATGCTAATTAATTAGTTAATTACATGCTTGAAGAATAGGTATTCATAAAATACTTTTCAAATATAGAATATTTCATTTATGGCCTATACATAGATAATCATATATACTGAGTATAGATAAACTTACTGTAGATGAATAAAATGATAATTTTTCGCCCTCAGCCTTTACTTATTTTTCAAGTCGTAGACCTAATCTCAAGAATATTGGGTATTTTTCGCCCCTCAAAATATGCGCTTATGAGTTACTACATTAAGTTAACATATTACATGATGCTAATGGATGAAATATTTTAAAATTATCATAAAGTTGAAACAAAAGTTTTAAGTCACAAAGTTTTCAGTCACAATTTAAAAAAACTTTAGTTTTCTGGAAATTAAAAAACAAGAGAAATATTTCACACGAGTTGAAAAAAAAAAAAAAATTTTGAGGAAACATTTCCATTAAATAAAAGAAATTCTTTCAACATTAGCTTGCAAGAGGAGAAATGGATAATAATTAATTGTCGTATTTGTTTAACACAATATTTACATGTAGAGGCCTTGATTTTATAGGGCACATAAGGGTAACTATACGACCAACCAGAAAAAGACAATCTGTTTATTTTTTTACTTTTTTGCATAATTAGAAATGGATTGCTTTCAAGCAAAAACTCAACCAATCGCAATCCATACTGTACAGTTGTACACGCAAGGTAACCAGCCACTCTCCCTTAACTCCCTTTGACTGCAAAATTTAAAATCACGTGACCCGTTGAACATTTGTGAAGTGTCCACACAGACGCAACAGTTGCAACGGTGGCGTTCACACGAGATGAATGGTCTCGTCAAGTGACGTCATACTTGTAACACTACAAAGTGTATAATAATTGAAATAATAAAAATCAATTAGGCCATGCTTAACCTAAAGCAGGTTAAAGTAATACACTCGAGCACCACAATGAACTTTATATACAGTCTTGGTTGATTCAACATGCATTCTACAATGCACGTATATATACAGTATATGCCTAAAGTAAGAATAATTGAACAAAATATATGTTTTTAACGTCTAAAAGTTGTCTTATTTTAATACAGGAAAATAAAACAAAACAAAAAACAAAAACAAATTACAACTAAGCGACTACAAAATGGCGTACACATGAGGAGAACTACCGGTATACTTAAGAGTAGATCCTATTCACTACGCGCTTGAACTACAAAATTAATGAACATATGCTGAAAAATAATATAAATACGCCAATCAAACCAGCAGATATAAACAAGTAAACAACACAAAAAATAAACACAAGACTAAAAAACTACGCAAAATAGAGAAAAAGGAAAGATTAAAAATTCAACATGACGTCACACCTTAGACTTCAGGACAATTTAAGATTGAACATCTTTTCAAAATTGAAGTTATTGCTGATTTTATTGAAATTGAATTTGTTTAATTTTTTTTGTTTACAAAATTTGACATTTTTTGCCAGAATTTGCAATTTGTAGTCTAAAATTTGAAATTAAAGTGTCAAAATTTGATGCTAAAAATCTAAAACTTTGTTTTATTCGTCAGAATCAGGAGGAATAATATGACGTAACATGATCGAACACTAGTGACGGAAAAGATAAAAATATAAAAACAAAAATTCTAATTAAGTCATAACTAAACGATACAAATTAATCACGTGATCTCGCCACCAATAATAGTTCCAAAGTAGTGAAGCTACTTGTAAATATATATGCAATTGTTAACGTGGAATGGATATATTAATTATTTTCTGTTGAAAAGGGCTTGAAATTTTTTCGTTTGTTAAGTTGTCCGCACGACACAGCCAAGGGAGCCACAATGAACACAATGACTTATTTCGTTGATGAAAAACACTTTTTTTCTGAGACACAAAATAAATTACGATTTCAAATGAATAAACCAAAAAGGAGAAGAAGAAAAATAATTTTGTTGTTGGAAGTCAATTCATGTCAAACCTTTTTTTTTTTGCTTATTTGAAGAAGAAGAAAAAAACAGTCAAGTTGCTGGAAAGTTTCAGTCATGGACTTATCAGCTGACAAACCATGGTACCATGTAAGATTTCGATCGTTATAGCGTTAAAATGATCTTCCGTAGAAAAATAACCGAAATATTCGCGTCACAGTCAAGTGATGTTTTTTGTCTAAAGCTTATTTTTGTTTCGCTCTTGATTATTCAATGGTTACCTTGAAGACCGTGGTATCACATATTTCAATGATAAATCTGCAAATTACGCGCAAAGCATGAATAGTTAAGTTAGTTTCTTTTTTGTGCCTTTCTGGAGCTAGTACATTGTAGCAGTTTATATATAATATATATATTTATATCCATATTCCAAATACACTGTATAGATATTTATATTCTGTTATTATTCGGTATTAGTCAATAAGAGGATGTTGATTAAATGTGTGAAGAAAAAAGTACGAGTGTTCACACTACGCGAGAAAAGCAACGACCAACGAACTTTTGCTGTGCAAGTGCATGCCGTGTCTACCCAAGTGAGTTGGACAAGAGGTGGACATTTGGACAATGACCGCAAACAAGTATAGCTGGGCATGAAAAGTACGAACGTACGTACATTTTTCCCGGTGGTAGTGCGAACATGAGTGTGACTTTACATGTATAAGCTTATATATAATCTACACTTAAAGTTACCTGTATTTGAAAACACTAAACAAAAAAGTCGATTAAACAATATAGTGTTGCTAAAAATTCTTGCAAAAAAAAAATCCAAAAAAAAAACAAAAAAAATCATTTTACGTTTCATTGCGATAAAAAAATGAAAACAAAAATTCGAAATTTACGTTTCATCGAGATAAAAAAACAAACAACCAATAAAAAAATACAATTTTAAAATGAAAAAGCAAAAGGCAAACGATGTAATGTAGGCTTACAATAAAGATAGGAAAAAAAAACCAAAAAAAAAAAAAATCCTGGTCGTCAATAAAATCCAGATTTCTGTCGATGATTTGTGTTCGTGTCAACTGTTGTGTGCATGTATACCGACCACGGCGTTGCAAATACAAGTGCAGAGGTGTCGTGCCATTTATTTTAAACGGTGACGACACAGCGTGAAATTATTCAACCAAATTACATTTCTCCGTCCGCCCTCATCCTCCTCCTCCTCCCCTCTTATTTTTTTTGAAATACCTATGAGAACAAGTAGCCCTCCAATTTTCGGATGGTTTTCCTTTTCTGTCCAAACCCTCTCTCTTTGTCTTAACTGTACTGCTGGTGGTCACTTTCACCTTCCGGAGTGCCGCCGCCATCGTTGGACCACGCAGTTTCCTCCTCGTTGCCAGACTAAAAATGACATTTTCCAGAGAAAGAAAAAAAAAGTAAAAAAAAATAAAACAAAAAGAAAAAAAATTTGTATTTTTTTTTTTGCTTTGTGATTGTTGTCACGTCAATTCAAAGAAACGACATCGAAAACGACATATAATCAAATGAACGATAGAAAAAAATTGTTTCCTGAGTGAGTGGCTTTTGAGTGACACCACTCCAAACCTAACGAGGACCCTATAAAACTCAAGGGGCTAAGGGGGGTCGGTGTCCTCCGCCAATCCTGCACACATATTGTCAGGCCTTTATCGGGACTGATGATTTGCAGGTCAAAAGTTCTTCGACCTTTCCTCAAAGACCCAAAGTGAAAATCATCCTTATTTCAGGGTTTTTCACACGGCCGCCACGAGTCACACGAAGCTGGCATCGTTCGAACATTTCGATGTACTCACCCAAGCGCATTATACACTCCAATCTCAACGTGGACCATACATTCGAACTTCTTATACCTGAGCAACTCTCTAGTGTTGTTTTCTTCGATAAGTATCATACTAATTGTACTTATTTTTATAAAGCATTTTAAAATTAGAATTGACACGAGAGACCATTTCATTCATTGTGTTTTAAAATTGGTCGTTTATTTGAAACTTTTATAAATTGGCTTTAGACTTTGAAATTTTTCATTTCAGGCCACAGTTTTTAAAGCACTGCAGTTCGTTGCGTTCAAACAAGTTGAAATTTTCTCAGCTGTTTTAGAAAGCCGCTATCAATCCGTCTCTCAAGATCGGAGTGTGAGAGAAGTTCGAGTGATACCAGTCTTCTGCAACTCTCTTAATTTTATGTAGCTAATTTAAGCAAGTGTTGCGTTTTGCCTGCGCAAAATAGTGGACAAAAGCAGACGACAAATCATTTTGCACTCTTAAAGTACAAGTATAGCTTGAACTTAAAAAGTTACAAAATTGTACAATGAAACGGATGAAATTGATTTGATCGCTTCAGAATTATACCATCTACAAAGTATATTATTTAAATCAATAGCGTCATCTTCACTTTTAAGTTTAAGCTAGCATAAGTGCGTAAAATAATACGTCGTCTGCTTTAGCCCGGGCAAAACGAAGCACTTGATATACGAGTAAGCGACGTCAACATCCTAAAAGTTAAGATAAATATGTAATACATATGTATCTTAACTTTTATTATGTATACCTATTTTTAAAAGACTCAAGATTAAGTTGCGGCGTTTATTTTTTTTTTTTACAATTTAGGCATACCATTTATTCTAACTTTTTCGTTTTAAAATAATAAACCCAGAAAATACAATCAAGTGCATAGATTGAGAAGTAAAAACGATGCGCGGCCAAGAGCCGCTGTAAGACAACAACAAAAATCCTGGAAATTTGGACTTAAAAGTTAAAACAAAAAATCTTGAATTTCTTTAAAGTATAAACCTGTCCTCGTGCCGAAATATTTTGAATCCACATATCAGTTAGGTCTTATCACACGTCTCGGATCTTCTCCGTGCGGTACTCACAGCGGCCAGGGCTACACACGCTAACACTAAATGATGGGGGAAGAGAGAGAGAGAATTTTCTTTAACTTTTAACTTTGCAGCTGATTTCTGAATCACATTTCAATCAAACGTTAGAAGTTAAAATCAAAAACAAACAAACAAAACAAACTGCCGATTAAGCCGATGTTAATGGTAATCATCGATAGAACCATGCGGCGAGCTCATATATGCTGGCATTAGCAATTAAAATGATAATTAAGCTTACACACGAATGCATCGGAAGGCGTTAGGCGCAGAACAGAGCATATAGCAATCGCATATTATTTCGCATATTTAAATGAATAAAAAAAAAATGGCCGATTCGCATCCCCGGTAAAACGAATTTTGCGACAATTTCGTCTAATACATGTACATGCATGGACACCAGCTAGCTGCCAACGAATGCATGTCGAAGCGCATCCGGTGTCGAAGTAAAGTTGACACGCGCGCCAATTCGGCGAACGCGGGTCGTGTGATTTGGATTTAATTTTTGTTTCATTAAAACAGAAATCATTCTCATTACTTATGAGTCGTAAAGACGGATCCACTCTCCCAGAAATAACCATGGCTTATTAGTCTACTCAAGTTCAAAGAACTGCCAACAACTGCTTTGAAGCGACACTTGACAAGTGACAACGTCCCACATCGTCGCCGATTGAATTAAATCGCATTGATAGCAAGTAAATTAGAATTGCTACAAGTCAGGTGAAAATGTTGATTTCGAGTGTCACTTGAAAGCAAGAGGAATTAGCGCGCCTCGCACTTTCACACTTCCTCGTCACTCCGCCCCTCCTTTTCCACTCTCTCACTTCCTACGTAAGCCAGATCAAAGAACTACGTACGCCATCTTGTGCTCCCTCGTTGGCGCGCTCTTCCTCTTCCTCGGCCTCCTCGGGCTCCTCGTCCTCGTCGTCCTTGACGCTGCCCTCCACGTCACCGCCGCCGACGCTGCTGCTGTGGTGGTGGCCGTTGCCACCTTCCTCGCTAGCAGAGTCGGCGGGCAACTCGTAGATGGCGACGTCGTGCGTCGTCTGAACGTGGGCGACGAGCTCCCAGGCCGAGAAAAACTTCTCTTTGCAAGTGGCGCAATTAAACGAAGATGGCTCTGAAAAATTAAAATAAACAAAAAAAATATGAATTAAAAACTGTCAAGATTACGTCAGAAAATAGTAAAAAAAAAATAAATAAAAAATGGCGTGCTCCCATTATTGGAAACGTTTGCAGGGGCGCAATATCTTCTCACCATCGACGTCACGCTTTCGGCCCTTTCCCTCGCACTGGCAGGTGTAACGCAAGCGGCATTTGGTCTTCTTGTGGTCCACCAGCTTCTGCAACGTCGAGAAACTATCCTTGCAGTTGCCACATATCAGGATATCCGGGTTGCCTGCAGCGGAAACAAATAATACAAACAAAGAATCTTTGAAGAAAATATCTCAAGCTAAAAACAAATGTCTTTTTTTGGGAATTGCCACGTTCACACCGCGGATCCTAAAAAAAACGTACATTGTGTTAGGTGAACAAGTGTGTAAATACACAGGCCTTATACTAAAGACATTCAACACTTGAGTTTCTATTTTACACAGGTACATCTACATATGCTAACTGTAAACGCCGGCCGCTATAAGTGACGCGTTCAAGTGCTCACACTCAAATTGCACTTATTTAAGTCAATCTTAAATAAGTCCAATCTTTTAAGTCAAAAGCAGCACTTACACCGGCCTAGCACAGAAAAGTACGTAAAATCTCGCAAGGCCTGGTCGCAAACTTGGCGACATTTGTTTAGTTTATGCAACAAATTAATCACGTGACTGTCGTTCACGCCCGGCAGGCCTTTTAGTACTTTTCTAGCCTACAATAACACAGGTATCACTAGGCTTTTCTTCAGGCATACTCAAAGATCGACTCAAGCCAAGCAAGTGAGAATTTAAAATGGTCAAATTGATCGAAGGGAGAAAAATTTAAGAAATTTGGTTAATTACGCAAAAAAATATCAATGTTATTAACCTCTCTGTGTAAAAAAAGCAACCAAATTTTTCCAAATTTTGTACCCACTTTTTTCCGAAAATATTTCCAAACTCGCATCTCTAATAGCTACCTTATATTACAGGAAATTCCCATTTATTTGGCTTGAATCAGTCTGAAGAAACGCCTAATTGTACCAGTCTAGACATATTCTAAGACAATGAAATTAAATTCGTGCCGAAACAACAATTAAAGCAGAATTGAAAATTAATAAAAATTAATAAAAGAAACATTCTCAGGAAGAAAAATTTGAAAAAATTTCAATTGCATTTTTTTTTGTGGAAAGTTTCAGAAAGAAATTCTGAAAATTGGTGCAAAGACAAGAAGGTCATCATATCATCATCAGCATCCTGCTTTAAAAAAAAAAAACCTGGTGAAAGACGAACACAAAAATACCCACATTCATCATTTTAGTGACAAAAAACGTAACACACAAATCACAACGTGTTTATGAGAGGTAAAAATATATATTGAGATTTCACGAAAACGTGGCACAGGAAAAATAAAAGACGAAAAATCAAAAATTATTTTCTTTTGGAAAAAAGCAAAATTTTTGAGGGAAAAAAAACAAAAAACAAAAACTTAAAAAAACTTACTGTAGGAATTTAACTGATTATACGAGACGTGCGGACTTCCTTTGCTGCTCGATTTGCTGGATTTGCTACTCTTAGTCTTTTTCTGGTTGCCCATGGACCCGATACGTGCCCGTTTCATGGGGGGCGTCATACGCTGATGTCCCATGGAACTGTAACTAATAGAGGTAATCGAGACAGAGAAAGAAAAAAAAAACACACAAAAAAAATGAAAAAGGTGCGAAACCATGTTTCTATAAAAGATCTTAAAAAAACTTACGAATCTTTCAAGACACAAGAAAGTGGAGAGAAAAAAAAATTCAAAACGTTTTTCACCAAAAATTAAATAGACGGAAAATCCAAAGAGAAAACAAGAAAAGCACGAAAAATAAAAATCGTAAACCACTGAGAAAAACTTCGGTTTTTTTTTCTTTCTTTCTTTCTTTCTTTTGATTGTTTCTTTGTTTCACGAGAAAATTGAAGAGCAACAATTTATAAGCAAAATTAAAAAAATTTAAATAAAAACTCTCGAAGCTTGAGTACGTACGTACGATTTAGTGTATAGTCCTATGTCTAGTTGGAGGAGGAGGAAGAGGGGGATAAAGCAAAAT
>JAQIYI010001391.1:0-12134 GCA_034700265.1 Polyzonium germanicum
TTTAAAATACGCCTAGGCCTATTTATAATTCGTTAATTATACCTACCTACTGTAGGCCTACATACCGCTATGCCGGTAGGCTAGTTTGAGGCCGGAATCACTAATGCAAATTTTAAGACCAGCTGTCTCAAGTCAAGACAGGTTTAGCAACTTCCTGTTATGAAGGAAGATTTCAGCCAAAATCGTATGTAGGCCTAGGCCTACGTAATGAGATCGAAAGGTGGGTACAAAAGAAAACAATTTTTTGTAGGAATTACCCTTCATAGTTCTCGTAAGAATGAATTTAATTGATCAAAAATGGCGGCATCCAGCTTGTCCAGAGCTTTTCTCGAGTGAGACAGCTTCTTAGGCCCGGAATCACTAATGATAATTAATCTTACACACCTGTCTCGAGAGTGAAGACAGCTTTAGCATTAACTTCCGCTTATGAAGGGGGATTACGGTCAAAATTCGTTAGTGCGTAATACGATCGCGAGGTGCGCGTGCATAACTGCAGATGATAACAATTTTGATGGTAATCGCCCTTCATACCTGGAAGTTACTAGAGCTGTCTTGGCTCAAGAAAGGTCTGAGATTTGCATTTGGGCATCCGGCCTTCATGTTTAGTAGTTCCCGTCTCAATTGGCTATGCGTTATGGATATTGTTCGAGTTCTATCGGCTTCCAAGAAGTTGGAAGAACAAAATTATCATTAAATCGAGTCAGCAGGGATGTCATTTGACATCCCTGTTGATTCCACTTAATTATAGGCCTAATTTTGTTTTTTTTTTCTCAACTTCTTGATGTACATTTAGGTCTAGTTCTATAAGTCAAATAGAGCAATTCCTACATCTTCATCATTCCCGTAATTCAGGTCTTCAGGAATCTTATTTTGGCCTAATCTAGAAAGAATCTTCCCAAGGATTCCAAAATCATCAAACTTTCGTCTCAAGGCCTAGATCAGGGTTGCATTTTGTCAACACAGCATCCATTTTATCCATATCTATGCGGGCAAAATTTGCTGCAATGGATTAATCATCAAAATTGGTGAAACGCAGACGTCAATAAGCCTACACAATCCACACACACTCAAGCAGGTTTCCCATGCGGCGAATTTCACGCGAATTCGTCACGAACGATCGTCGCGAACTCGTCACTTGACCTATTTTGACTCGTGACACTTTGCACCAATCAAATTGTAGACAACCACTTGTGACGTCATAATTCGTCACGAATTCGGTCGTTCGCTGTGTGTGAACCCCAGTTATAAAGCCGGACTCGCAAGGCAGCGATTTTGCGCGATTTGCGATTTCTTTAATATACGCCTATGAGAAAATCGCTTATCCATCCTAAAAAAACATGTGCAAGCCAAGCGATTTATCGACCAATGTGACGCGATTATAGCTATTTTGATCATAGGCGCGTATTGGAAGAAAAGCTAATCGCGCCAAATGGCCCCGTTGCGAATGCCCCCCCCCGAGTCCTGACTCCTGAGACAGTGAGACGTACTGGACAATTGTTTTAATTTTAAGAAGACTCACCCACGCACTCGTTGGCCTCCTTGGAAGTGGCGCGGCCCCAGGGCCTGTCGAAGTGGAAGGGTTTGCATTTCTCGCAGTCTCGGCCGGCCGTGTTGTGCTTGCAGTCGCAGACGAGCACTCCGTCGCGGTTGTTGATGCAGCGCGACGCGTGTCCGTTGCACTTGCAGCGGCCTCCGACTGCGAAGTCGGACACGGCGTAGTAGGACATCTCGATCCTCTGCTGTTGCTGCTGCATCAGCAATGGCGACGCGACGGGCATGGGAATCAATTGCGGATCGATCAGCATGTCCGATGTGTTGTTGTTGTCGCCGCTGTTGTTGTTGTCCAACGACTGCAGGATGGCCGGAGGCTGCGGAGGCGACGGCAGAAGTGCCGGCGACAAGGGCGGAAGAGGCAACAATGGCGGCGGCGGCGGCGGCTGCGCCATTGGAACTCCACCGGAAACCCGGTTGAAGACTATGCGAACGTCGGTGGCCGTCACCCAGTCCTGCAGCACGGGACTGTTGTCGAAGTCGAAGGCCGACGGTCGACCCTCTAGCGTGCTGAACGCTATTCGGCCCATCGTCGGCATCGGATCGCCCGAAGAACCGTTGGCGGTTCCGCCGCCTCCGCCGTTGTTCGTTTCGAAACAGAGCGCTTCCTGTTCGTTGGCTTTGTTGATGGTGGCGCGAGTCGGCTTGCCGTACATCTTGCGGCATTGGCTCGAGTAGAACTGGAACGGTTGCCACGTCTTGCCGTAGTCCATGCTCTTGTAGATGGCCATCGAGTCCGGTCTGGCCGAGCAGAACTGCAGGCTGATGTAGGTGAGCTCGTACTTTTTGCCCAGCGACAAGGTCAACGTGACGTTGTTGGCTCCATCGCTGACCACGTGATGGTGACCGTGGCCACCGTGCAGCAGCAGATGATGGCCGCCATCCAGTCCTTGTCCATTTTGTCCTGGCCCACCGGAAGCAGTTGCTGTCGTTGTCGACGACGTCGTCGTCGTCGTTGCCATCGTGGTCGAGGTCGGCACCGGCTCGGACTGCCAGCACGTCACGTTGTTCGGATTGTTGAGGTCGGTCAAGTAGGCTGCCGGATGACGTCGTTTCGGATGGTTCGCGTCGCAGATGTGACACGTACGAATCGGCTCTCGTTCCGTCGTCGGGCCGGAAATGGAACCGGAAGTTCCCAGGTTCGACCCTCCGGACGCACTCAGCTGGCAATAGCGACTGGCCGGAGTGCCGCACGTGCTCGACGCTCGAATGTCCTTGCCGAAGGCGGCGTTCACAAAGTCCGGTATGCAGCGACGCGAATTTCCGGACTCGTCGTTGCAAGGGTCGGGCGGCGTGTGCTGAGCCGCGAACATGTTCAAGAAGGCCGCGTCGCATGACACGACGACGATCATCATCGTCGTCATCGTCAACACGACGATTTTCACGCCCATTGTTACACGGGCTGCGCACGGATGCCGCATCGTATTGCTGTTCATGAGCTTTGACCTCGTGACCCTATAAGAAAAATACGAGAAAAAAATGTTCAAGACCTCTAAAAAAAATGAAATTAGGCCTACAATTCCTACAAATAACCACACGGTGGTCCACACACACACACACCAACTCGGACAAAACAAGTTTTACCTCCAAAAAAAGTCTTTAGGCCTAAATTATATATTTTTCTTGTTGTTGTTGTTCTCTTTTCTTCTTTTTAAAATTCTTTTTTTGTTTACGAAAATAGGCCTCTAATCGATGAAATTTTCGTGCTGAAAAAAAATTCCGCGCCACTTTCTTGCGGTTTTTTTTATTTATTATTTTTTTTTTTTTTGCAGTCTTCCTAATTTTTCCCCTCCGAAGTTTCACGCGGTGTTTCACTCGGTGCCGACGCCGCCGCCGATGCCATCGTCGTCGTCGTGTCGTTGTTACATCAATGTACCGTCAACAATGTTGAGCAAGAGCAAAATCCCATATAGTAGACAAGGCGGCAGGAATGATATGAACTTTGGGCGCGAACTTTGTGGCTGCTGGCTGGAGCAAAAACACACAGTGCGGACTGCGGACGGACTCACACAGGCGCGGGAGAGACGACGATCTTCTCACCTGCAGAGAGAACAACTCAAAAATGCCGCTCAAAAGATGAAAGGTAAGTTAACCTTGTTTTTTTTTTTTTCTTCTTCAGTTCTTCAGACTGTTCAGAGGTGTACGGTTCACTTATTTTCGTGCGTTAAATGGGCGGAGTCAAGTCATAACGTCTGACTTTTTTTTCTGTCTTGGCCGCCATTTTCTTTTTTTTCTTCCTCCGCCTCCTCCTCCTCCTCCTTCTTCTTCTTCTTTTGCGGCGCTCTTTCTGAGCCTCTTTTTCTTTCGCTGCTGAGCATGTTTCTTCAGACGCTGAAATTATCGTCTGAAAATTCGGGACTTGCAAGCTCAAAGCCAGAAGTCTACAAACCTCCTTTGTTCATTTTTTTTTTTTTTTTCATTATTATGAGATTATATTTGTTTAATCTTGCCAGTTTGCGCGCGAGATGTCTGATTGGTCGAGCTTGATGCGGCTGAGCGATCCTCACTCACTCATTGGTGACTGGACGACACGTGACGAACAGACGATACGATCCGAAACGATTCCTGCAGCATCCCGCTTGAGGGCGCCACGTGAGCGTCCGTGCAATCTCTGCATTGGCGGAAAAACCAGCAGGAACTTTCGGAGGTAATTTAATTTGCAATTTGTTTTCAAAATTGACTATCGTTTAAAGTGCGGAAAGATTATTTTTTTTTATTTTTTGTCCGCTAGTCATTTTTAAAGACTTTTTAAAGTCAAAAGACTTAAAAGTGAAGTGGTTTATCTTTGTAAGTAGGCATAGGGCCTAAACTAGTTTAACTCAATCAACTTATTTTCGATTATACAATTTGACTGTATACATGTACACTCCATTGGTTTAACTGGATAAACTGGTTTTTAAATTAAATCTATCTGGTTTTTACGAGCATTAAATGAATTGTTTTTATCAAAATTGCGCAACTGGTTTCTCTCGAAATCAGGCCTGAGCAGGTTTTACTAAGTGAATCTGGTAAAGGCTCGTAGGGCCACCTACCTAAATTAACTGGTTAAATTCGCTTATGTTTATTGATTTAACTAATATAAATTCTTTAAATAATTAACCTGATTTGACTCAATGAAAACATGAACTTTAATTGCAAAAATATTGTAAATAAACTTCTACATATGGTTCCACATTGGTTATACAATTTGCAAATGAAATACTTTCAAATACACTTGCTAACTAATTCTGCCTAATTTTAGGCCAACGTGACTATAGTTTGTCATCATAAAATAGGCCCGTTTGTGAATCTAATTTTAATGAAACACTCGTTTAATTATTTAAGTATTTCAATTAACCAAGCCATCTAAATAGGTTACCTGAGAAAATTCAATTTAGGCCTAACCCTTAAATTAATGGTTTATACATATGTTAATTGTGTTGTGCAGCGCTGTTGTTCTGTAGGTGAAAATAAGAGTAGGCCAGTCCATAGAGATAGTTATATGTAGTTAGGCTAGTAGCCGAGCAAGAGTAGCACGTGTTAAACACGACGTGCGCGGTTCAAATGTGTGACCTTACAAGTAATTATTAATGATTTCAAAGAAAATATTTTTTCAATTTGTTAAAGAATATTTAACTAGGCTATTAATATATAATAAAATGACAATATGTTTAGTGAGTGAGAGTAGCAAATGATTAGTGTAATTCTGGAGGCTCGAGCCATCTCTCCTTCTCATGAGTCTCATGCATGCACACGTGTTTGTGAACGCTAGGAGCGCTGCGGCGCTCAATGTTAAATCGCGACCCTGTTTGCCTTTCATGGCGGCTGCTCATTGTTGATTCAATGGGCAAAGTTTACTTTTAATGGCGGATAGCAGACAAAGCTTATTCCCGGTTTACATAATGTATAGTACGTCACGTGCCATGTGAGTCTGCTAAACTTCTTCGTTCGTTCGAACAATGACGTTTCAAGCTTATTGGTTTAAACGACGTAATTAAATTGACAACATTGGCGGATAGGATCGAGTCGCGTTCTGAATCTGTGATGTTATCCGAGCGTTGTCATGTCAACTTGTCGCACTCTGTATTTGTGTCAATCTCATTCGTTGCAGTTCATTTACGTAGAAATGAATCCCAAGTTCCAAACTGAATACGTAAATCTTTCAACCAAAATAGGGAGAGGCCTCAAGGCTCGCTGCTGAGATGTGGGTGGCGGTGGCGATGGGCGAATTTTGGGTTTTACATTATTTTTTATGGTTCGCGAGCACTTCATTCAAGACAAACTTTTGAATGAAAAGAAAATAACAAAAAATAAATATAAAAAAAGCTATGGAAACTTGGAGCTTTTCCAAACGAACTCAACCCTAGTCTAGAAAACAACCTCAATAAAAAAGGCAAATTTATTCATTGGAAGTTCAAATAGGCTTAGCCTTTATATCCGATGGCGGACTATTGAAATCAATAAATAATCCAAATAAAATATGATGCGTCATTAGCCAATTGAATTACTCTTGCGGCTACAAATTTACGGCTAAACGATATTTTTAATCTGAAGTTGATTGGTCGGACTCTAAATGGCGACATTATGCACATTTTTATCAAAAGTTACAATGCTTACGCATTAATATATACAGTAAATCTAAATTAGTTTAACAAAATAAAATGGTGCTCATTTGGTTAACAAAAACCAAAAATTGCTCAAATGTCGTCGTGTCAGCCGTAGTCACGTCATTAACCATATCATTAAGGTAACCACGATTATGCATATCAGAAAAGCTCTTTATTGTCTTGCAGTGATTTTTAAAAAATGATAAATTATGCTCTAAAAATAGGCTATTGAGGCATTTTTTTGCTCTAAAAAGTGCTTTTTTTTAGATTTTTTAGAATTCTCTGCTCCAAAAAGCGTTTCTCAGGAAATTTGATACAATTGTACTTTTAATAATGCTTTTAGAGAAATTTGATTTTTCTAAATGCATTTTTTCAACTCATTTGATTTTCAAATGAATATTTTAACTTTTCTTTTTAAGTTTTTTTTAAATAATTTTCTTTTGAAACAATTTTAAAATAAGCGGCCAAAATATGCTCTTAATTGTGAAAAATGCTACAAAGTGTTTTTCAAAGAAAATTGTACTTTTGATGTTTCTCTACTGGTAATTAATTTTTTTCACTACTGGTATTTTTCAAATATGGTTCAGAATCTCAGATAGTACGGTAACCATGGGTGGATCATTTTAAAATGCTTTTTATGCTTTAGTGCTCTTTATGGTTATGGCATTTGTGCGTTTGCCTTACCACTACTCCTATTTACAAATTACCAAAATTACAAATACAGTGTACATCTGTAGTTAGCCTAGCTTATAATGTAGCCTTTATACATGTAGTTAGTCATTTAATTGGAAAATCTGGATTGTTTGTTACTGTTGTTGAGGCACAAGGTAGAAGCGCTATAACCGCAGTGTATCAGAAACAACTTTTTTTCTTTAGAAAATCGAATACTCGAGGCTGGTGCGATCGGTCCGTCTGCTAAAGTGCTAATCTTGAACATCTTCAGAATTCTTAATTTTTCTTAGAAATTCATGTTGCAAATTATTTCTTACGCAAAGCGTAATTTAAAGATAAATCTAATTAGATTACAACTAGGCAATCCCAAAAATTATATGAAAGCAGCTGTCAGAGCGTATGATGTGGTGAGTAGGCCTACTTGTTGCTTAGTTGAACCAAGTTTGAGTACGGTTGAGTACGGTAGCGATCATTGTAAACTTTACATTGATCGCCATCTGGCAAAATACAAACCGCCGCACTCACCACACGTTATTGTGTATTTGTTTAAAACCTGTAATCCCTTAGTGTTCGATGCTGACGTAACGGGCTTAAATCCCTTTGTTAAGTGTATTTATTAATAATAATAATAATTCTTTTTTCGGCACGATGCGTCATCTAGGACTAGGGGACGCGATCGATATATATAGTGCCTATAGGCTGACAGACTTGCAAACCGAGTCAACCTAGGTTTTAGGCTAGTTTGTGTCAGGACTTGCCCTCAAAAAGCCAACTCTCAAAAAATGCATTTTCAAACCGGATATTTATTTAATTTAGTCTTGACGCATTTTTTTTGTAGGCCTACATATGTAGGTCTACAATTAATTTGTATGAAGGAAATCAGCTGTGCAATACAGGCTTACATGGCCTACATATAACAGCAACGCAGGTACATTTTGAAGAAAATTACCTCCCCTTATGGTGCGTTCACAATCAAAGCAAAAACTTGAATTTGTTGAGCTTAGATACGCCATACGGACGTATCTTAACATGTGCCAGTACATGTAAAAGCTCAGATTTAAAAATGTAGGCTACCGTATGGTATTTCTTAATGTACAGTGTAAGCTAAAATAAATGCTTGTACATATTTTTTTTAAAAAATAGGACCTAAAAGTATGCAGAATTGCAGATAAATGTCAAATTAAACTGTCAAGCGTGTCAGGTGCTTACATGTAGTTGAGCTTTACTGTGAACACGCCATTGCAATTTGTTGATTTGGGAGAACACTTTTCACGTCCAATTAATTAATCGTCCTTGAAATGCGCTAAAAAAACTGAGCAATACATGTAGCCCATATAAATTGTTGATTCGCCGATTTAAATCGACCATTTCGACGATCTGCGGCGGTGACCGGTTTTCCGCATGTGTAGGATATAAAATATATATCCTGAGTACAACATTGAGTACCGGTATACAATTATAGGCTATTGTGCGGAACTTGTAATTTCTGCGAACGTCGTCAAGGACGTCGAACGGGGAAGTTGGACGGGACCGCTGGGGAGGAGCGATAATTTTTGGCACATTTTGGACTTGGAAATTTTAAGTCTTTGATTTGTCCTTTACTAAAAGTTATATATATATAGAGTAGCTCGTCCATTCAGTTTGTCTCAGTTCATTTTTCACACACGTCTGAATTATATCGTCCATTAGTTCGTCCTGTACCGGTATGCGAATCGTTTAATTCGTAGGGTCTATCTATAGGTCTAATATTGTTTGCGACGCAATTAATTAGTCTGAAAGAGTAGCCTAGGCTACTAAGGCCGGTATATCGCCAAGGGTTCTTATAATTAATTAATAATTATAGTAATTATATATGGAAAACTTGAGCGCGACTTGAGAAGTTGAGACTGTCTAACTATAGTAATATACATTACAAAGACTAGTCTCAAGTCACGTTAAAGTTTTAGTTATATAAGCAACGTTTGAATGTTAATTGAAAAATTGACAACAGGATGAAATACATTACATTACATGTACGACGCTCTTATACGCTTACAGTTAATTTAGAAATACAAGTCATGGGCCTCACGCTTTATTATTTGCAATCTTTGGCATATAGCCAGCTAGGCCAACGTCGTATAATCATTAATTCATACTGTTTCATTGCAAAACAGCTGTTTTCTAAGCCTATACTTTGTGCCAAACAGCTTTAATTCTTAAATAAATATCCTAGCTAGGTGTCGACATGCGCAATATAGGCCAGGCTGAATTCCACATGGATTTCCACTCTTATTTTTAAATCAAATACAAATAGGCCCTAATGCACATTTTTTATTGAATTACGTAATTGGGCTTTAGTTTGTCACGTCCTAGGCTTCAAACTCGCGGTTGATCTATATTAGGACTGCTTGCGTCAAGAATTCACACATCTGCAAATATGGACGGTGGAAAATTCTGCTTCGCCATCGATCGTGGAGGCACTTTCACGGACGTTTACGCCAGGTGCCCGGGTGGCAAGGTCCGCATCATGAAACTGCTGTCCGAAGACCCGCAACACTACAACGATGCTCCCACCGAAGGAATCCGTCGCATCATTGAGCAAGTAATGCGCCATCCCAATATATATTGTCATCTTTTGAGACAATCAAATGATAATTCTCATCATGTACAGGAAGCTGGAATCGTGTTGAGTCCGAAGGAGCCGATCGACACGCGACCGATCGAGTGGATTCGCATGGGCACAACTGTCGCCACGAATGCCCTGCTCGAACGAAAGGGCGAACGAATGGCGCTCGCCATCACGGCTGGTCTTCGCGATCTGCTTTTCATCGGCAACCAATCCAGGCCGAATATCTTCGACTTGGTACGTGAACATCGATCGCGTATTTGCATGCAAGATGTGCATGGGCCCTAATTTAAATGGTACTTTTGAAAGCTGACTTTTTTTTGCATTCTTAATCTTAATAGACCGTCCGTTGTCCGGAAGTCTTGTACGAAGACGTCGTGGAAGTCGAGGAACGAGTTGTCTTGGCGCAGGAGGAGAAATGTCACGCGGAGAAGCAATTGTCGACATGCCATAAAACCGCTGTCGGAATAACGGGAGAGCGGGTTAGTCGATCAGTTTACACTCGTTGACGTATTATGCGATTATTTATTAAATCTGATTAATGACCATATTAGGTCGAAATATGGAAGCCAGTCAACGAGGAGAAATTGCGAGACGATTTGAAGCGCGTTCTGAGCAAGGGAATCAAGAGCATAGCCGTCGTCTTGGCGCACTCATACACGTAAGCTCGATTTTCAGTTGCTTAATTCAAATATCTGAACACTACGTGTTTACACTACTAGACGTGGTTTGGAATAAACAAAAAGTTCTGATCGTAACTTAACTGATTAAATTTTCATTCGAACGAAATCTGTTGTCTTCCAGGTTTATTCAGCATGAAGTACTAGTCGGTCAGATAGCCGAGGAATTGGGCTTCACTCACGTGTCCTTGTCTTCGCATGTCATGCCAATGGTCAAGATGGTCCCTCGTGGCTACACAGGTACAAAAGTTTGTAGAATTACGTTTTGTGTGCGGTACAATTATTGACACGGCATTTTACCGTATCGGTATCATTATTTATGTAGCCAGTGCAGATGCGTATTTGACGCCGCACGTTAAACGCTACGTGTCCGGCTTCGCGTCAGGATTCAAAGACAACCTAAAGGTTTGGATCATTGACTTATCTGAGTCAGTGAATTAAACAGGATTCGATCGTGTTCAAAAAAAGCATGTTAATTTTTTTTATTTCTCTATAGGGTACGAGCGTCTTGTTCATGCAGTCTGACGGCGGATTGACGCCAATGAGTCAGTGAGTGTGAATCGGATTTTAAGATTTTATTATCAGAAAAAATATTTCTATTCAGAAATCTTGCAAAAGCGAAAAGCTGAGGAGATTCCCCCATTAATTGTGTTTGACCTTGTAATTGTTACAGGTTCAACGGCTCAAGGGCAATTCTATCTGGTCCTGCCGGCGGTGTCGTCGGGCACGCGATGACTACGTATGGAAAAATCACCGACCAGCCGATCATCGGTTTCGACATGGGCGGTAAGCTTATACTAACTAGAATTTGTACCGTAGTTTTATACGTAAAGTTTGAATTTTTTGAAACGAATTAATTGACTCTTCGTTGTTCAGGAACGTCGACCGACGTCAGCAGATACGATGGCAGCTATGAGCATGTCTTCGAATCCACCACTGCGGGCGTGACCATTCAGGCGCCACAGGTATTTCATCTTGTCCTTATGTCCAAAATATACCTTAATTCTTTCAATAATTATATTAGTAAATAAATAACTTGATGAACAATTTTAAGTTGGATGTAAATACCGTCGCTGCAGGAGGTGGATCCGTTTTGTTCTACCGATCTGGCATGTTCGTCGTCGGTCCTGACTCGGCCGGATCCAATCCAGGTCCAGCTTGCTACAGAAAAGGTAAGCTTACTTTATCTATCCAACAAAAAAAAAAATCAGGATTTTTATTTTTTTTTTGTCCTTTTAATAAATGCAATAAATTTATACTGCGTCCAGGTGGGCCATTAACGGTAACTGATGCAAATCTGTGCCTCGGTCGTCTATTGCCCGAATATTTTCCAAAGATTTTCGGGCCGAATCACGACGAACCTCTGGATCGCGCGAGCACTATGGCTCATTTCTGCAAGCTTGCGGAGAGGTTCTCCGATATCTCTGAAAAATCCTTGTCTTTAGAGCAAGTTGCGTTGGGCTTCCTCAGGGTCGCCAACGAAGCGATGTGTCGACCAATCAGAGCTTTGACCCAGGTACAATTAGAATTAATTAAATTTTTCTCGCTTGTCTGTAGGTCTACCATAATTATTAATATACAATTTATACATGTGTGTATTTTTATTAATTAATAAGAGCAAGGGACATGACACGTCTCGTCACACGCTCACTTGCTTTGGCGGTGCAGGTGGACAGCACGCGTGCACGATAGCTCGAATATTGGGAATGAAGACTATATTTATCCACAGGTACCAAATCGAGAAGAAAAAAGTTAAAACTCGTTACTCATTGAATTATTCAAAATATTTGAATTTTAATACAATTATTTAAATTTAATATATCCTGTACTTTTTAGATACGCGGGAATTTTGTCGGCTTACGGTATGGCCTTGGCCAATGTTGTTCACGAGAGTCAGGAGCCATGCGCCAAAATTTATTCTCCAGGTTCGTTCTGCCGATTCTATTTGATTTAACTTTGATTTCAAAATCATTAAATCAAATTAATTAAGCCTATTAATTTGCAGAATCCTTTGCATATATCGATGAGAGATTGGAATAC
>JAQIYI010001392.1:0-12131 GCA_034700265.1 Polyzonium germanicum
ATAGAGGAGATATCAAAGTTGTTCCATTTAAAAATATAAATAAAAATATCAAATTACATTACAGGAATTTTTTTTTACTAGGCAAAGAATCATAAATTTTAGCATTTTTCTCACAGAATCTCCAGAAGTTTATTGCTCAACTTGAGACATAATTTCGGATTGCTTCTCAAGTAGTTAGTAGAAATAAGATTACAAGAAAAAATTGCTCAAGCAACAATGTGGTAATGAGTTTGCGTGCCTAGGCCTATACGATATTCGTGTATAGTTGACTAATTAGTGACGGTGTCGGGTGGTTTTCCTTTTCAGATTACTTTATGGTTGGATCACGACTGGACCGTGAAATGCACGAGAAACTTGAAATATTCAATAATAATTTCCAGAAAATTTCAATTTAGATGAAAAACCATCATTACTGATAAGAGCAAGCATGGATGGGCATGGGATAATCTTACTGTTCGTGATATTGAACCAAAGAAAGGGTTCACAATGTTTCAAAATGCCGCTACGGTAATGAAACAACGCGGAACTGATGGACTAATACGGGGCGGAGCGTACAGATACATGCCCCCTACAATGTATTATACAAGTACGGATGTACCTAGATTATTACTACGCAACTAATCACGTTAAGTTGGTTGAATTCCAACTAGCCGACGTGATTTCACAAAAGTGTCATTTTCATTGTTTGAGAAGAACTTGAGAATTGCGAAATCTGTTTATTTCAACTTAGGCCATGCGCAAATTTGAGCAACATTCACGCAGTCCACGCAACATGGAACAAATTTATTCATTTATTTGACTGCTTGAATCAAACGAATGAAAAAGTTGTCTCAACTCGAGAAAATCCCAAGATACTCTAGCTGGATGCCGCCATCCATCTCATTACCCACTTACGAATCTGGACTGTAACGGAAGAAGCCAAACCTGTCTTGACTCGAGAGACAGGTCTAGATTTGCATTAGTGATTCCGACTTTGTTATTTTTGATCGCCAGACCAATTCAACGATTAATAATTTCAGATCAAAAAGGGATGTTGTTTGTAAAAAGAATTGAAAGTGCACACAGTGCACACCACACCGCCCACGTATTTTGCCTGAAGCACAATTCGACATCCAATTGTTCTAATTGGACAGTCAAAAAGAAAAAATTCACGACGAAACAACTAACGTTGCAACCGCTTAATTTAACAGTCACGCTGTGCAATAAATTTTTTTTTTTTTTTTTTTGCTTGTGTGAACTACACTTCGTATAAATTATTTCCTCATTAAACACAATGAGTGGCAAATATGTACTGGCAGCGCAATAACATAATTCGCAGAGTTCGTGGATGTTAATTGGCGAGCAGGTCAAATCGTTCGCTGTTTTCGGAAGGCGCAAATTTTCTTCTTCAGGTCAGCCATTGTTACTTGCAGTTGCAATTTTTTTTTTTTAAAACTTGAATATAGGCCTACAGCATCTGGTGTTCAGACTTCTAGACAGAAAACCTCGAGTCTGAACGCCGCGGACACACTTGAGAAATCTTTCCCCCCTTTTCAAGAAAATGGAAATCTTTGAAGGAGATAGGCCTAGCCTCTTGAGTTTCTGCGGACGACGGTCACGAAAGTTTAAAATTCGCTGCACATCGAATTAATGGCTACTTGTTGAAGAGAAATTTCTTTTTTTTTTAAATAAGAAGCTGAAGTTTATCCCCTAAAGCTTTTATTTTGGAGGCTTTTGTCGTGTGCCCCATCAGTCAGCAGCATCTCAAGCTCTTGCTTTGGCTACCGAACTACTCAAAGAATCATTCTCCACTTTTAACCTCTAATAAAAATGAAGAAAACAGAAAACCTCCCAATCGGCATCCTACAGAGCCCTAGCACCATGCCTTCTTCTGCTATAGACAAACATACTACACCTGGAGTCGTGGACAAATTGCAAATAAAAATCGAAAAAAAAAAAACCAACAACTCACATTTTATTGCTCTCAATGAAGGTGTCGAACTCCACTGACATCTTGCAGCACAAGGCTTTCCTGAAATTTTTTTACAAAAGAATTAATTAATAAAATATTAAGTACTAGTATTGTATAATACACTTTTAATAATATTATTCAGATGTAATGTATCTCTCTGATCTCATCCATCACTCGTGTTACTCGTGTATTAAGCCAGTCTCACACGACGCTTTTGGGGCGAAATTATTGCGAGGATAACCTGAGATTTATTTTTGTTTAACGTGTTTTCATCTATAAATTCTACAGACCTCTTATCATGAAGCAGAGCTGGCAACGTAGATTACCTTGGCGTGAAAAATGGCATTTCTTTACGGTAAATCGAGTCAGTTTTACGTGAGGTAAAAGCATTTTTTGCGTAAAGTAAAAATGCACAGTTTATAAGCTGCCAAGTAGCCAACAAATAAGTGCGATAGAATGAGAAAACCTCACGCGTAAAGAAATCGGCTGAGCCGCCCAACCGATTTACTTCGCCCATTTCGGGTGAAATGAAATTGGGCGAAAACCGCAGTGCCCTAGTGGATAATCCACATACCGGTAGTTGAGATCAGCAAAGCTTTCGAAATTTGTGACAAGTGACTGATCAAGTGATCATTGATCAATCTGACTTAATTACCGACAATCATCAGCATCAGGATGTAATGTACCATGCAAACGCGGAATAGTCTATACAAGTATACATGACACATGCAAACATTGCTAGTTTTATCAAACTGCTCCAACTTATCTGGGCGCCCTAAATTGTCACCACGCTTCACCTTTGTTACACTAGCTATCAAGCGGCCATCTGTTTATTCAGCGATTTATTTATTTTTATAAGAAAAAATATCGGCGTTATGGGCCAAATCTAAATGCATCCAAAAAAGTACGAAACGTACATCTAACTCTTAGGGATTACATCCATCCAAGGCTGGTATCCCTCGTGACTTGAGATCAACTAAGTTTAGCTCATCTCCAATCAAGTTTAATGCAAGTAACGGAGTTTGTTTCAAGTGTTGCTCAACCGTTCGTTACATTTGTATACAACACTTAGGGATACTAACCTAAGTATTTTTTCTTAATTTTGTTTAAAGGGCCATTCACGATCTCGTTGACGTTTTTTTATTAGCTTATTTGATTTGATTTATTATTTAAATCATAAAATAAAATTTAAAAAATTAAATTCAAAGAAAACCCCATTTTTTAAACGCAATTTTACTGAGTCTAGCATTTTCCCAACATTTCTTGTCACGTGATGGTTTCATGGCGATAAGCTTCCGGAAAAAGCCTGGAGCGCCATCTAGTGGCCTCTGTTTTTTAAACTGCGTTTCGTATAGTGCGATGGCGCTGGAATGGGTGGCATAAGCGGAAGTTCTACAGCCTGACATGATTTCGCGCCAAAATTGATTCCGTCATCTGCTGCTTCAAATGCAATTTGTTATTGGAGAACGAATCAACCAATTTCGAAAATATTTGCGAAAGTGGTTCCAGAAACTAATTAAGAATCGAGGAAAAGGTCAGTTTATTTTATTCGCGTTTTTCAAACAGATTGTGAAGAGCCCTTTAAATTTTCCCTCCATTTAGCTAGTGAAGTTCATGCGATTTGTAATGTAGTTCTGAAGCACTCTTATGGACTGATTCGCACTCTCAAACTCCAATAATGCAACTTATCGCAACCAGTTATGATAAAAGGTTTCGTCGGGTCGCGCGATAAAACTCGTTCACTGCGCATTAGCCATAACTGTCTTTACGATGTAATCCTAGGTAGTTGGAAAGTCTAAAGTCGCATAAAGTCTTTCCTATAACGCAATTATCTGATACCAACGTAGGTCTACGTTTAATAAACATTTGGACGCGCTGTTTGGACTTCTATTGGGTGCACGCATTCTGCTGCACAAACTTACAGAGTAGCAGGAAATATTTTTGGACACAAATTAATATTCAGCTAGGCCTAGTATGAAGCCTCAAAAAGTGCATAAAATTACAAAATAAAAAAAGACAAGAAAAATGTTAATCAGCCTAATTATGGTAGTAATAAAGTATGCAGCGTGTAATTGCAGTTGCTTGTTTTGCTCGTAGGCCTACACTTCTCCACCTGTAATTACTGTTTCCAGTTATTATATCGCTTCTTGATGTGCGTGTTTGCAGACATTGGGCCTATAAATGTTATGGCGGCGTCGTCTAGCTACTACACTTGAACATATGTACACTTTGTTTGTCATGTTTGCGTCTCTAAAAGTTTAAACGTCCTATGTGGCACGTTCACTATGCTGAAATTATGTTGCAATCGTGACAAAAATCGTTTTACGCTAATTTTCGCTGGCTAAATAATTATTGCCTCCACCTCATAAATTTCGTGTGGTTAGCCATTTTATAGGAGTCTAGAAAAAATGATTAAAAAGTGTTTAAAAAAACACACCGTAATACATGTAAAGTTGCGCTATTCACGTTTTTGTTAATAAGCTTTTACCATGCTCGGGCACGGCGTTAATTCGACCGTGACCGAAGCAGTCAAACAAGATCGAGTAACTCGGACAGTGAGGATTTAATCCTGTTTGAATAGTTTATTCATTATAAGTTTATAACTTTATAATAAGCCTATATCTAATTGTCTTATCAGAGGAAAACTGAATAAATTTAACCGATTTTGACCAATTTTTGATCATATTGTCACGATTTTCACCCGTTTCTGACGCAATTTTAAATTGTTTGCTGCTTTATTTCAGCATTATTTCTATCTTACGGCGATTTTGATTATTTGGGTGAACCTTGCCTCAAGCCTCCCCCCTCATACTGCTCCACTCATACGTCACTTCCTATTCCTGACTTCAACCAATACTAGGCAAGTAGTATGTAAACTAACAAATGGTCCGAGCGAGACTGCGAGAATATATCGCGTGACAAGGTATCACATCAGGGGAAGTAGGCCTATGTATGCGTGACCCTATTTATTATTATTAATGGTTTCGGTCTAAGTAAACTATATTAGGCCTATGGTAGCTGCTAAAAAATTTATTTGTTTTTTTTAAATGTATCTTATCAACCTACTTGATTCAGTTTTTAAGAATGTTTTAATAGCTGATTTGATTACAAGTTATATCAATCAAGTTGGTTGATTTTTTACCATTTATGGGCATCGCTGCTTCACTAGATCTAAATTCAATTCTACATTTAGTCACTAATTAGGGCCTAGTTCTCCTACATGACACAAAAAAATCATCGTATCAATAGGTAAGCAAACTTCCTGGAAATCCGTTTTCAAACTTGTTTGATTAGTATTGAATTGGATCACTCCGATTGACTCGTGATGTTTTGAAAGATTGAAACATGTTTTCTTGTTCAAAATTTGAATACGCCTATCGTTAAGTCCTGCAAGAATCTGTTCACGATTCCAATTAAAAACAGTGGCTGGCACTTTTGAAAGATATCGATTGAGATAATCAATTCATTTTGACAAACTTAAGACGATGGAAGAACAAAAAAAAACTTCGAACGAGATAGGACTATGAAGGGCCTACCTCGTATAAATAGCAATCTACAAGTTAACTAGCATTTGAAGAGAAGTTTAATTGACGTTTATCATATAAAGGTTTGTTTTATTGCAACCCATGACAGACATTCAAACTGCCATATAAGAGCCTTTATTATTGGCAAATTAAATATATTTTATTTATAGAATTGGTTTGCAATAAAAACTACCATAAAAATATCACTAGGGGCACAGCAGAATTTTGAAAGCTACATGTACATGTACGTCTTTGCCAATAGCACAACAACAAACAAACAGACAGACACAAAAAATATATTTTTTGGGGGATTTTTTATCTTCACGAAATCAGAATTAAAAAAATTCAAAACACGATTTGCAAACAGCAGCTGGCTGAGTGGTTCGCTACTATGCACCAGGCAGGTCAATATAGCTTTATGTTGTTGTTGTTGTTTATAATGATTACATGTACAATGTATAATAGGCCCGCCATTCGTTACAAATCACGGTCATCATCACGTGAACAACCGTGGCCAATCAAGAAGGAAGTGACGCAAGGTTGGCATATCGTTGGCCAGCAAGGCTGCTACAAAATTTATAGTGCTGGTGTGACTGTGACCATATTATTCACTGTAGACCTGAATCTTGTTTCACATTAGGGCGATATTTCGTCGTCGACTGTCCTTAATGATTTACTGTGCTGTTAGCTAAGGTTTAGTAACTGGTTAATATACATCTGTACATGTACATGTAGGATATTGCAAAATTGAACGAAATTCACCATATAGCCCACCCTGTATTTCCGGAACCAAGTCAGAGTTTGGAAAAACGGTTTTCAATGTGATCATGAGCCCAAGAAGACCTACACATCACTGTTTCTGTCTAAAATGGAAATTAGGCTTATTTTGCAAAAAAAAACACTCATTGCCTAACAAGGGGAAACTTTAAGCTCATTGTGCGACCAGTAATTAACAATGGATTTTTATAAAATTCTCGGGTATATGCCTATTTCATATTTTACCATATGGAACAGAAATACGAGTTGGTGAATATGAAATTTAAAAAAATGTTGTTTTTAAAACTACCCTATCGTCCCTACCTCTTAGGTTACGGATAATTTAAAAGATTTGAAAACAAACTTAAAAAGCGTTTTTTTTACGCCACATAAAAATGACGTTACATTAAAAAATTGAATTTTTTACGCCAATGTCATTTACGTTGCCAACCGTGCCTACAATAATTGATTAAGTTTACGAGATGCGCTAAAAATAACTTCCATCTTTCAACTAATCATTCATCATTTTTTTTTAATTTTTAACCCTCAAGTGTCCCTTATTCACCAAAAGGCTGCCGTGGAGGCCATTTTAAAATTGCGGTTGTCCAAATAAAACGGATCCTTTCAATCTTGCTTTTAAATTTCAACTCATCAGTCATCATCATCATCAGTTTCGCAGCATGTTATCTCTTATCAATAGTAGAGCTAAAATTAATGGTTTATGAGTTATGACTCAACGAGTGGTCTCAGTTCTAGCTTTGGCTCATATCACTAGCTCTTGTCTCCAGAATGACTCAAGGCAAGCACGTGAGAACTCCCATGGAGTAAACTCGTTTAGTCGTTTGTAACGTATAGTATAACAACGTATAGGCCTACTCTCAATATTGAAAAGTTGGTTAGGCCCTAATAAATTTGAATTTAACCAATTTTGATTCATTTTTGTCCAAAATTACCAATCTACGTCATGCAACGGCCGGTTTAAAATGCGTCACTTCCTTTTGTGTGAAAGGGTCACAAGAACCCAATTAATGGCTCCGTATAACAGTATACTAGCCTCGTAATAACAAAAAAACCAGTTTCATGTTAGCAATATCGATATGGAGGGTAAAATTCGCGTATCGAAAAGCCAACTTCTACGCATTATGTGCAGTTGGAATAATGATTTGTGCAATCGAAAAAAAATTTTAAATGTAATAAATGTAAATGAAATTGCTGTCTTGATTTGAAATTTTTTATTTTGTTGATATCCTCATCTTCATAAATACTGGGTCAACAAATTGTAGAATTGTCGAAATACACCTCAAAATCTTAAAAGTTTGGTCAGAAACTGATGAAAATCGTCACAATTTTGTAAACATTGGTCAAAATCAGCAAACATTGTGAATTTTTTACTCGCTCGTTTCGCTCAGTCGGTCTCTTTCTATACACGATGTTCCGCGCCAAATTTGGTCGCCGCCATTGCAAATAGGTTTGCGCATAAACTACAATGAAAACGCGGCGCTCCGACCTTTCGCCTTATCCATTGCAGCCTATGGCAACCAATTTGCAATGGTGGCGCAGAAATCCGTCCTGAAGAACATTGAAGTTTTATCGTTTCTAATCACCTGTTGTGCGATGATGTGCAATTGGTGTTAATTAGATGGCCACCTGAAACAAGAAGAAAAATGAACAAGCATAAAAAAATGCACATTTTGTTTTTCTTCAAGAAATTTCTAAAGAGATTCTAGAGTGACTTGTAAATTATTTACAAAGTTTCACTATTTTTTTACTGCACGGTAGCATACTGGATCATAACGTTGTTGATTCTTGCCGGTTCGTCGCTGAAACTCTTCATCTTCACCATCCGTGAAGAAATAGGTCTGAAACAGAAGGAGAAGAAAAAAAATCTTTTTTAATGTCAGGCCTACATAATTTTCGATTAAACTGTGGAGTTCAATCCGGCATCATATTTTTTTTCTAACATATATTTCATCCCCGCCTCGTTCTCAAAAATATATATATATCTCGCGATTGGGGTTCTGGGTGCCGCCATTTAAAGTGGCTTTACCCCCTCTACTCAACTTCTTCAAGATGGACTTAGTTGAGCAGCTGTCCACCAGATACGCCAATCATTCATTCATTCAAAACATGGCCGCCGTTTCGCTCGCCGGCATTTTTTATGCCTTTTTTATTATTTTTTTTGGTGGCTACTGCCTGTCTTTCTTTAGAACAAGGTTTACTTTTTATTTTAGAAAAAAAAAAATAATAAAAAAGACGGCGCCCTCGAGGCACAAAACTCGCGCTTCTCAAATCTCTCGAACACCGAGTCCTAATTCGGAATTGAAAGAAATTGCACGCAAGCATCATCATCGTCATCATCATCATTGGACTGTTCAGTTCGTAATTAGTTCCACTCTCAAGAGAAGCGTAAATTGCAGTATTTATTTTATAAAAAAAGAAAAAACCTTTTTTTAGAAAAGTATAATGCATTTTTTTTTTTTTTGCTTGCCATGCAGAAATCACAATGGAAATGTAACGATGCCGAACTGGCTTTTCTTTCTTTCTTTTTATATATTTGGCAAATGGGGTTCGAGAAATATTTCTATTGCTTCGCTCCCACGCATGCATGTCTCTCGAATGACTATTATTCACACTTAAGTGATACTTAATTGAGTATGGCTAGTGTACGACTTAAAACAATCCCGACCAACTACATTCCCACGTTGCGAGCTTCTGCACATTTCTTTGAAATAAGACAAGAATGACGTTAAACTAGGTTTCCATCAGAGTCAGAAGTTTGAACTAGGCCTACAATAGTTGATTTTTGTAGAGTTGTAGCTCCCTGACTTAATTCCATGTAAACTGGCTACGATGACCCAAGAGAATAATTGGAAAATAGTTTCTGTGAAGTGATAAAACATTTATGGCCACCTTAAAATTTCATTTCTGGGAAGTTTTAAAAAATGCGTTCAAATTCCCGAGAAGTTTGAAAAATGAAAATAGGCTTAGGCCTACAATCGTGTTAGGCGATTTACATGTAGTGATTGCAGGTTTCCCCTCAAGTATCTGTCATTCTGCACATTCTGAGTATAAAATACCTGGCCTCCTGCACCACCATAACTGAAGCTAAAAAAACTTAATTGGATGGAACCGGACAGGGTATAATTGATAGGCCTATTTACATTTAGTTAGCCTTATACTGTAGGTATGGCCGATTTAAAAGCTCCGGAAGTTCAAACGATGTTTCTCCGCTCATTTTTGCTAGCAACTGATAAGCGATGGTGATAAAAGAATTGATAAAAGAAATAAGTGGCACTTAACGTTAAAATACATGTATATATACCGGTATAAAAAATTTGAACCATCATTATTTTCCAGATGGTTAACCAAATACTTGTAATAAAAGCTGAAGCTGATAACGCGATCATCAGTTTCAGCTTCATCATTTAGGGCCTATATCACATGCGGGTTATTACCATGCAGCCACCATTGCATGGCTGGTAGATTTCTTAATGCTGCATTGCATGGTTACGGCGCTACGACGTTCACTAATGCCCCTGCATGTAACACTAATAAGTTAGGATTAGCTACACGTAAAATTCAACGGAACGCTAAACAATTAGGTAATTTCGGCCAGACGCCAAGCAATGAGTTGAAATGACGTCATTATTTAGCTTTCCCTTGATTTTTACGTGTAGCTTATCCTGTCTAATGATAACAAGGCGACTAGCGCGCGGTCGCCTTGCGCAGTACGTAATAAATTATATAGGCAAACTTTATGCAATTTGACGCACTTTGACCTCAAATGGCGCGCGATACCCTATCCTGGGGTTTATGTATGTTGGTAATGAGATTGAGAGATGCGTGCAGATGAGAGCTAATTTTGATGGTAATCCCACCTCATAACAAAAAATGGCGGTGATTCCAGCCTAAGTTTATACAGTTTGATCCACTCCAATTTTGGACGCGCAAATTGAGCAACATACATGTCATGTCATGTTTACCTAACATAGGCGCAACAAGCAACAAATGTATCACGTAAGGTCACACTTTAACACGAGAACTATGGTGCCATCATGACGTTTTGTGATAAATTTGTTGCATGTTGCTGATGCTCTTGATTTGGCCACGGCCTAACTGATGAGGGACATTGGGCGATGGGCATATGTTACATGTTCGCAGTGATTTGGTTAGACAAGCGCCACCAGTAGCTACTTTCGCATCTAATCTCAAGAGTTGTAAACGTTGGTTGAAAATGTTGCCAATTAACTAGAAAGCAAGTAGACCCAAGCGAGAAATAAAAAAAAAACCATCATCAATCCACGCATGTTAACTGAACTTGACAAATAAACCGTAATTCCAAGGCTACTGCATGAAATTTCATCTGGTATTATCCCATGAATTATCAATTTTTTTTTGAAGTTAACTCATGTTGTCGTTTTTTTTTGTACAATGACTACTTTAATAGCTGCCACAAGTAGGCCTAATACCTTGCGCCGTCCATTCCAATTTTATTCCAACCACAGTATATAGAGAAGAAACGTCAAGGATTGCGTGCGTAAACTACTTCAAAACATGTTTTTATTTTTGAATCTTTAAAAAAAAAATGCAAACATTTTAATCCAGACTACGTGAGGTGATTTTGTTCCAATATTGAGACAAAGCGAATTTGTGAGGCGAGGTTAGGCCTCTATCTCAAGTACGAATTCGAAATTGTAACAAAGACACTTGAGCCTAGCACGAACGGGTAGGCCTACGTTCATGGTAGCTCCTAATTGCAATCGAGAAATATTTGACGTTTTTTGATTTTAGTTTTAATATTTTAAGTTTTATTAAAAAAACAATTATCACTTTATTCGAATGAAATCGAGCCATATGATAAATGCCTGATTTGCCATTTTCTTTGCAATGATGGATTTGGCGCCTTTTTTTGTAACTTTCCGTAGCACTTCCGGTAAAACTGCGCTACTAGCTAACGCATATGCGTCAGAGGTGTCAATCCTCAACATGGCATGTGTGTAGGTTCGACTCCTGTATGCGACATGAATTTATTTTGTGTTTATTTATACAAGTAGTCTAGCTAGGCCTATGACATTTAATAAAATAAAACAAAAAAATAAAAATAATAATACTGTACAAACACTCCAAAAATGTGAGACTTGTGACATAATTGCAGAATGCGAGGAAACAGTAAAAAAAATGCAACAACAAAAAAACACATTACAGAAATAATGCGGAAAGTGGAGCAAAATTTCCGGAAGGTATTTTTTTGCACTTGGCGGAATTTTTCTGCAACAATTCTGAAATTTTTCTGCACTTTGCAATACAAACTTTGCAAATAAAACCATGCAAGACTTCGTAAAGGGCTACCTTGAGGCTAGTTGCGAGTTACTACAGATGTACATTTGACTTTTTAAAAGTGTACAAAATTACACATTTTGACAAACAAATTTAAATGGCAGGTTCACGTAGCTTCTTTTCTACGTTTATAACCCGTAATTAGACTTAATTCACATTCGTTGTTAATGCTTGTGCATTTAATTGCCTGCACGCAAGGGTCTAGGTTTAGGTCGGTCGCGTAATTGTGTTTTATTATCATCATCGTTACGAGATTTTCGTAAAAATGGCATAATAATCCAAAGGTCTAGTAAAATAAAAAAAAATAAGTCGAAATATAATAAAACTTTTTATTAAAAACACAATTATGGCTAGAAAAAAAATCCAGCCCTGCGAACCGGTTTCAAATATGAAATTCTTCTCAAAGACTCCTCAAGATCCTTTGTAGCTAGCTGGTCCAGCATTTCAAATTTGCGACCGTTCAGTTCGGTAGCTTTTTTGGTTGGATGGACAAGCAGGGGCTAAATGCATGGGGTTTGGATTTCAACTTTTATGTATGTTTGTCCGTTTCTGCTTCTCACTCT
>JAQIYI010001393.1:0-12130 GCA_034700265.1 Polyzonium germanicum
TGGTATAAATTAAATTTGTTTTGCAGAATTCTTTCAATTCTGTCTGTATTTTATTGAATTTAAAAAAATTGTCTAATAGGCCTTCTATTTTGATCAAATTTAGAATTTGCAGTCTGTGAGGAAGAATTCAAGTTTGCAATGCTCGCCTACAACTGTTTGGTTCCTGGAACGTCTACGATGCTGTCTTTGCTTTTGCACAGTTCGACTGGCGAGTGAGTATAGGCCTACCTAGTCTTAGCCCTTTGACGTTTTGCAGCATTCAGTTAATTATACTTCCTTGCGCTCGCATAATGCAGAGAAGGCCAGACCTGTTCCGAGCCATGGCTGAAGCTGTACGGAAAGCATTCCGGAAATGAATTCTACAGCATCCGTTTGTCTGAAAGCCTCGTCTTCTGCGATTTCGAGGGCTCTCCTTTCACCATAGCCGCTCTCTACGGACACCGGAAGTGCGTCGATGAGATCTGCGTTCAACTGGATCTTTTTGCTCTTGGATTCTCATTTTTCACTAATTTCTAATGAACGCAAGTTTGTCACAGTTATGGCGTGGTTTTGATCGGCGTTCAGACGTCCAGCTCGCCAGACTCGATCCTTTTGAACCCAGGCTTCTCGCACATCCTCAAGGGCACCGACCTGCTCTTCTATTTGAGCATCAACAGGGAAGAGGAAATGAGCTTCGACTACGAACCAATTGGATCGTCATGCCGGCCGCCTGTGGAGCTGAACGCGCAGGAGCAGAAGCTGAGGATAAGTAGGCCTACTATATATATATCTAGGATAGTCCGAGTGAGAGTAGAACGAGCTAGGTGCAGAGTTAACGTCCAAAGCCCAAAAGATGTTCGGGCAGACGAGGCCATTCGAGTTTTCACTCCATTATTTCTCTATAAATTAATTTCCTTTATAATGTTCTTCATTGTCAGATCCAATGGGAGACTTCAAGCAGGGCAAGTCGTTAACCGACGTGAACACGATAAGCAAATCTGTCCAGGACAATGTTGTGAGACCAAATTCCGGTGAACTTTCAATTAATCACCTAAAGTCTTAAATATTATTTTTTGATTGTACTTTTAATCGCTTTTTGATGTGCTTGGGGTTGTTCTCAGACACCAACAAGTCTGCCGAGGACAAGGCTGCGGAGGAATCCAGTATGGAGTGGATTACTGCGACTGAACATTGCGAGTATGGGCACAATGACTCACGTTGTTCATTGAATGTTTTCCAGCGTGCTGCATTGGTTTTTTTTTCTGTCAGCCTTCGAATTGGAATTTTGCCGGTGGTTCCTTACGTCGGGATCCCAAAAACTCTTTGTCATCTGAGGAAGGAGAAGAAAAACATTTGTTGTCTGTCTCTGGACGAAGTTAGTTTTGCACTTTTATTTTTGTTTATTTTCTATAAATCCTTCTAATTAAACGTGTGTCATTCTTCAAATCTAATCACGACAAATATTAAAGACCTGCAAGCATTGCAGTCACAGCAACATAAAGCAGTACGCCTGGGCAAATCGGGCAATTATTTTGGTGGCTGAAATGGCTAATTGTGGCTTCTTTAACTTCATCATTCCGCTCCGAGTGGCGCATCATCCGAAGCAGCACCTCCGACCCATCGTCATCATGCTCGAGAAAAGGTTAATCTTATCTAACTGGGCCTAATCATAATTAACGTTTAGATTGTTAAAATCTCCGTTCATATGAATCCTATTACAGACCAGATGATAATTTTTTGGACGTTTTGGCTTGGTTTCCATTGGTGTATTGGATGACTGGCGCCTTAACCGAGTGAGTCAATAAACTTATTTTAAAATTGTATCAGCAGAAATTTCAAAATGAAATATTTACTTAAGCTTTACTTTCACCTTTGTAGCTTGGATCAGGTTTTGACAGCTGGCATTAATTTTGCGGATAATGTGGTGATCGTCGGTCACGAAGGTGACATTGGACATTCTGAGGACGATCTGGCCGATTGCGCTACGATCGTAACCGTGCAGACTCTGCAGAAGTATGGAGTTTTATTAATTTTGTAGATTTGTTATTTCAAAGTTCTAACAAGTATTTTTTTTCTTTCTATTTGGATTGAATTCAGGTACTTTTCGGACGTGAAATTCACGACTGAACTCTCGCAGACCTCCAACATGCGTTTTGTTCACTTTGACGCGCAGAGCGAGTTGGGTCAATCCCTGGCCATGATCGAAAAGGCGCGCGTCATAGTCTACATTTCTTTTCAATTAATGCGGATTCATTAATTTATCAATTCATGTCCTGTTGGTTTTTTTATTTTTTTTTAAATTTAGAAAGAAAAACAACGAGGATCATCGATACCGTTTATGTTTAGAACCCAATTTGCTGAGGGCTCAGTCTACAATTCAAGCATGCTGAGCAATCTACTTTACCAGGTATATTTAGTACAGTCTCGCCTGATAACTTCCTTGTTTTTTTATTGCAAAATTGTGTTGCGACTGTTGGTCTATGCAGGCATTCCTCAAGGACTATTTGATCCCCGTGATTCGAGCGTTGTTGGGACTGGTGCAGACACCGGGCTCCGGTTTCCTGACATCCGTACGCCCACAAAATTCTTATAATACCGTACATTAGGTAGCTTAATGAAGTATATCTATTTAAAGGTGGCCGTTTTGAAAAACAAACCGTGGGCTTCGACTTACGGCAGTTTGTTCACTTATCTGAGCGTGACCACTGGTGACGTGCCGGTGGCCATCTTCAGGACAGAGCGTGGCCCCAGGAATAAGGTCTTTGATAAACAAGTTGACATTGAGACTGACTAACAATTTCTTCAGTATTTTTTTTATTGTATGTTTATGGTTTTTTTTTTCGATTTAAGTGTGTTGTCCTCGAAGGACCGCCTATTTCAGACGAGGATGACCCAGTAGAGGCCGACGAAATCAATAATCTAGTCAAAAGCCGTCTCGCGCGTCTAGGACTGGCGAAAGACGATTATGGTCAGGGCATACAAAACGAATAAATAATCTGGTTAAATTAGTTTAACTTGGTTATTTTGATTTTGTTTATTATTTTGATTGATTTTATTAATCTCATTTTCTTTCATTTCAATCCAGAGTATAATCGAGATGAGCACAAGATGATATCGTACGTCGTTATTAACCCTGAGCACTCTTTACCGTTGGATGATAATGACATAGTGTGAGTGGCACTCTTTAATGTCCGTATTTTTTGCATGCATTTTCATGTCTATTTTTATTTTATTTGCAATCTGCAAATCAGATTAAAGCGCACCTCACTTGTTTCACCACACGTACAAACAAACAATTCACAATGCAGATCGAATTTTTAGCAATTTAAATACTAATCAAAATATGCAATGCATACCCGTTGTGTCCACGTTTGATTGATTATTCTCGAAGGCGTTAATAAGGCTAAAGGAAATTATTCACGAATTAAATCCAGGTTTGTGATTCGACCTTCTCAAGTACGCACGGCGCGTACCAAGGCTTGGACGATCAAGAGCAATTGATTTTCGAATAACGGTCGCCCACAAGTTAACTTAATATTACTCGTGTTTTAAACTAACTTCTGCAATCAATTTTCTCTAAAATATTCTCTTTAATATTTTTGTGTCGCATCTTATTGATGGAGTTTTCTCTTAATTCTAAATCGGATTAACGAATTCTATAAAATAAATTGTATTAACTCGGTATTGATTTTCTATCTTTTAAATTTTGAACTAGCATAATAAAATGATGGAATTTGCTCTTTCCAACCGGAAGTAAATTCTCTAAAAATAAATCAATTATATCGATGAGACAGCATGTAGCGTGAAACGACGTTGAACAAGTGAGGTGTCCACGCTTGAATGGAATCTGGTTGACATGCTTTGTAGCTACAATAGGTGCTTTTGTGTGTAGGCTTTATGGTAAAATATCTTAACAAGAGTTCGCGTGTTGTGCTTTTGAATGGATACGCGGTGTTTATGTGCCCTTTGTCAATGTCGATCGGTCCAAATGCATACACACAGTGCATAGCATTTGTTGTTTGTGCCTTGTGGGAGGAGGCGATCCATGGATGCTTGCGTGTCTACGCCGACGTGAATTCCGTCACCTTGGTAATGGCCATCGTTAGATCGTTGACGCAACGTACGTGTCTTGACTTGCGTGACTGATGGGTGCTTTTTGGTGGCGCCTCCACGACTCTTCCATAACATTTCCGTTTATTTGTATTTCATACATGTATGTATTTTTTTATGGTTTCAAAACCATTGATTGGCTTTAGGCAGAAAAAAAAAAATTACCATTCACATTACAAATAAACAAATTTGTTTGGAGTTGGCACAGTTTTTGAAGTGACCTGCAGAAACCTTTGAGCTTCTATAGAGAAAACGTCCTTGGAGACCAGCTAGCAGGCGTCCACGTTGACCTGTTCGGACCGAAGCGGACAGGGAGTCCCTGGCGATCGAGTTAGCGTTCACTTGAGGGACAACTCTAGCACGAAGCAATTCACTAAAAAGGTGTTTTTTTTCTTTCACTCCTTCCATTTATTTCTTTTTTTTATTATAGGTAATTTCTTTTTTCCACAAGTGATGATCACTCCAGCATCCGGTTGGTCGATCGCTCAGAAGTCGGCCGCGGGAGGTTCTGATGCAGGTGGAAGCAAGCACCAATTAGTAACTAGGCATACCGGTGCACGTCGTCCTCAGTCGGTGTGCGATATTCCGGGCTCCATCTTTCAAGAGCTCGGTAGCCCTGGTGAAGACGACGACGACTACGACGTGAATGAGATGAACACGACGAGACACTCGCCCAGAAACGGTGGCGGTGATGGCTCCGGCCTTCCAAAGTATTACGCCTTCAAGACTTCCAGTGTCTCCCCTAGTATTTTGAGGCACGCGGCGTTCGACGGCGACGACACCGCTTCTGATCAACGGTAAGAATAATTCACATAGACTTAAATATGGATAAATTAAGATAAATAAAGTAATTGAATGAAATATATAAATGAATTAGGTATAATAAAATAAATAAAATAATTTACATGGAGATTGGAGATCATTAAAATAGTAAGTAATAAATAAACTTTGGTATTCCTTAAGGTTATAAGGAAACTAATTAAGATAGGAAAGATAACTCATTTAAGTCTCGTGAAGAAATCCCTAATTAATAATCAATTACGGTAACTAAAATCTTACTAGCTTACGTGTCACATTATAACTAAATCAAACAGCTTGTTTGTAACGGGATTCATTCGTACTGAACAAAAGAATCGCCGAATAAATTTATTGCAATATCCTTGCGATATTGATTCGCCTTGATCTGGTGGTCACCGCGACACTGAATTATCGTCGATCATCAATCAGTAAAGTTCATTAGTTTTATTTCGTGTGGCCAAAATGTGCCAAAAAACACCAAATTTGGTATAAACAAAAAAATCAAACAAAAATGAACCATTGTTCCTCCCTTTGGTTATTCTCATTTTTCTTTCTCATCAATATTAGCATTTTTTTTGAAAGCCCTGGGAGTTTCAATAATATTTCATGCACGTATGGGCCTTACTCACGTCACTTAAAAGACCTATTTTCTGCGCTCTATTTTCTACAGGCTTATTATGATCCATATTTATATGGATGAATTCTGAATAAACTCTGACATTAACGTGCACTTAAGTTGAATGACGTGTATTTTTATAATAGTTGCTTATACTATATTTATTCCATGTTTGGCCCCACGAGAGCTTATTCGCACATTGCTCTTTATACATGTATATAAAATGCTCATTTTACATTTATAGGTCTACATGTATATAGATTTTATCACAATGTATTCAATGCCTTATTCGGAGTATAATGGAGATAATCTATGATTGATGCATAAACCAACCAATAAAGTCTTAGTGAAAAAGAAAAAAACTTGTAAAATAAATAGATAAACTAACTTGAAAAATTAATTCTAATATGCCTATTAAAAAAATTTAAATTTATATTTAATTATGCTAGGCCTAGCGTATTAATAACTAACAATTTAATAAAATGTTCATATTGTTCTCATGTTGTAAGGGTTGAATCTGAATTTTTGGTCAAGGACGGGTCGACGAGGCGGACCAACCTGACTATGATGTACTTAAAGGACTTTAAATCAGGTAAGCGTTTCAGTAAGAAATTAATATTAGTCATCCAAATAAATTGCTGCTATTTTTGTGTCCGAGATATCTACTTGTATATGCAGGCTTGGCTCTGATCGTGTTGAGATTCGTTTTGAAGGTGATGGCCTGCACTCTCTACGTTCTTCGAGTTCTGCTTGACCACGATTCCGGGTGACGACCATTATATGATTTATAAATCTCCTAATAACCAACCTAACCAATTAATAAGTCGTAAATTGTTTTTTTCTTTTAACAGGGACGACTGTGACGATTCATCGGACGTCGAGTGTTTACAACACGAGATAATTCCAACGACTTCGAAGAAGCCCATCAACTGGTAATATAATTTTTTAAAAGAAATAAAAAAAATCTGGTTTCAGGCGTGCATTAAAATATCTTTAACAGGGAGGCCATCGTCAGGATCCACCACTCATTTCCAATCTGGATCTCACAGGTTTGTTCCCAAAAATGCATGTACCGGTAGTGATATTAAAACGAATATATGCATAATCTGACTTCAATTGTTAAAATCTAGATCATGCTGTCCTCGATCACTCTTCTGTTAACGATGATTTTCCTATGCATGCAATGCAAGGTAGGCTGAATCTACAATCGCCTAGTGTTACAATAAAAAAGTAAAAATAATTACCGCTATCCCCTTATTTTATTTTTGGTTTATTTCAATCACTATACCGGTATTAGTAAAGAAATTAATTTTGAATAATTTCAACTTTTTTCACCATAAAAATGCTTATTTTTAGTCGGTAGGATGTGAGTTAACGAATTTAGTTTCTGTTGCAGGGAAACGTGGTGAAGTTGTTCACGTTGGACTTTTTGCTTGAAATTTCACTTTCGATTCCTACGTTGATCACAGTAAACAATGATATAGTTGATCAAGCTAACTAAAATATTTTTTTTAAATCCGTCGTTAATTACGCCATTTTTTTCTTGTCTTTATAAAAGCTGTTTCCTGCCCAGCGAGACCTCTTCGTGCCTATATTTCTCAACTGCTGGCTGGCCAGAAGTGCCCTCAAGGATCTTTTCGTGAGTAGACGTTTTAATAAAGGACACTTAACAGGCGAGGAGGAGGATGAGGAGTTTCTTTAATACGAATTCTGATCAGAAATTAAAAATAAAATCGTCTGATCATCCGCAATCATTTCTTTCAGGCTCACCGGTCTTTAGGGACATACTCCAACTTTAATCTGAAGTTGGTCGACGTGATGGCCACTTTGTTCTCCCTCGTCTTCATGGGGTGAGTCAGCATTGATATCGCAGCTAACCAGACTCACTTGAGTGCAGGTCAACTACCAAGGCCTAATCCGGAGGCTATTTTATTCAGATTTTAATTTATTTATTGGCCTACAATTAATTAAATAAACATTGAATAACCAAAGACTGAATTAATTCAGTGTTTAGTTATTCAATTTTTATTTAATTAATTCAAAATTACTCTAGACTTTGGAACACTTTAATTAATCCAAATTTAACTGTTATTCTTTGTAACCCATTGCTCATAAATGCAGAGTTTGTAGCTTCGAACACCTTCAGAGGGGAAGCAATGATTTGCACTACGACCTCTTTCAGTCTTTTTATTTCAGTAAGGAGGTCAATCTTAATTTAGCAGTCATATTCAGCACCGCTACCGAACGTGTAATTGTAATTTCGTGTTTTTCTTTTCTTTTCAGTAATCGTTACATTAAGTACAGTTGGATACGGGGATTTTTATCCCGACATTTGGTGATTAGTTAATTGATTTGTCTAGAGTTGGCCTATGATATTTTAAACAAATAAATAAATAAAATACTGCTCTTTATTAGGCCGACACAGCTGTGCATGATCGCCATCATGGGTGTTGCCTTCCTCGTCCTGCCAAAACAGGTCTCTGCAGACTTTGTTTTGTCTGGAAATATTTTTGCACTACCGGTACACCATAACTCATTCGTTCGTTTTTAGTTCGAGAGCCTTGCATCGACCTGGATGGAAATGCAACGACTCGGAGGTACATTCCAAAGTTTGAAGTTCAATTAAACCATGCTGTTTGATTTCAATTAAATTGACGACCTAGAGACCTTTTACGTCCATGCACTGTTCCAGGATCTTACAACAAGAAGAGTGCTTTGCAGAGCGACAAGCATGTGGTCGTCTGCTGCACGGAGTTGGCTGACGATTTGGTCATCGACTTTCTCGGCGAATTCTTTTCTCACAAGCATTTACAGGTTGTTAATTAGTCGCTTAGTTAATCGTAGGACGTAGTTAGTTAGCGCTTATAGGATAGACTTACGTTATCTTGGTGGTTTAAGAATTTTCACGTGGTGTTTCTGACATCGTCTGACTTGAGTCCGGACGTCCGTCGCATCCTCCAAATGCCCATGTGGTCTCATCGAAATACATTCATCAAAGGATCGTGTCTGAAAGACGAGGATCTGCACCGAGCCAAGTGAGAGTTTGAAGTCTTAATTCTCCATTGAGTCGGACTAATTGAATTTAAAATGTGCTTACCGATCGATGTGATCCTTGGCATTATATCTTAAGTGTGAAAGAGTCGGACGCTTGCTTCTTCCTGGGAGCCGACAACAGCGTCGATAAAACAGCCGCAGACCAGCACACCGTTCTCAGGTCATGGGCCATCAAGGATTTCGCGCCAGCCGTTCCTCAGTACGTCCAAATATTCCGTCCTCAAAGCATCGTTCACATCAACTTTGCAGGTGACGATTCGATCGATCAATTAGCTTTTATGCTTACTATTGCTTCATTTTCTCAATGGTTGTGAATTTTTAACTGGGTTAGAGCACGTCGTCTGCGAAGACGAGTTCAAGTATGCGATTCTCGCCTACAACTGCATGATACCTGGGACATCGACTCTGATGACTCTCTTGTTGCATACTTCCCGTGGAAAGTGAGTTTGGGGACCTGACACGTGACGTATGCTTAATTCGGCGCAGTCGCTAAATTGTCCATTCGCAATTTTAATCGTCACTCAGGGAAGGTGAAGATGCGACGGAACCATGGTTGCGGCTCTATGGCAAGTGTTCTGGCAACGAGGTAAATTAGCGGCAAACTTTATCCATATTTTCATAAGCTTTTACTCATTCGAGTTAATCCTAGGCCTATTTGTGACTTTCATGCGAAGGTCTACCACATAGTGGTGGGTCAGAGCAAACTGTTTGGGCGTTTCGTTGGGCGCAGTTTTTCGTACGCTGCCGTCAGGGCCCACCGGATGTTAGTATTCACATGTCACATCGCCAATTGATAAAGTCTCATGCAGATCAATCCCCTTCTCAGATTATGCAAACTAAAGAGTTTTTCTTCGCTGTGTAGGTTCGGAGTGGCTCTCATTGGTCTTCAGCCTCGTAAGGCGTCCCCAGACGGTGGCATTAACATCATGTTGAACCCCGGATCGGGATACTTTATGCAGAAAACGGACGTCTGCTTCTATTTGAGCATCACCAGGGAAGAGGAATTGACCTTCGTCACCAAGACGACGCCCTCGAACAGTGGCGATCGCCTTCGCAGAAATTCAAGAGTCGTCGTCGAGCAATTTGATGGTAGCCCTGCAGGATAATTAAATTAGTAATCTAAACTGTATTAAATACCGTTAGGGCTTTCAATTTCCTTTTAATTTTAAATTTGCAAAAGAAAAGCAACTGTCAAATAACATGAGCATCGTGAAGGACGTCAAAGTCGAGGAACGCACTAAGAAGCTTCGGAATCTTACTGCAAACGCCTTTGGTGGGGATTTATTTTTTCTGATTTAAGTTTTGCATTAGGGCATAGATTATGTAATACTAATTAGCAATTACAGACAAATTAATAGTCCTAATTAATAAGGCTAACTGGGTTATTTTTCAGGCAAGAAGTTGAACGTTATTGGTAAGGTCGACTCGAATACAAAGCGGACGCGGGCAGAGTGAGTAGGCCGATTAGACTGAATGCTTAGTAAAACTGTTTCTATCTTTTTAATGTTTTTGCACTTTTTGTGTCTCGATTTCGACTTTCAGCAGAATGACAATCGGTTATCCACCAGTCACTCCGTACGTCGGAACGAGTCCGAACGTTTGTCATCTGATGAAAGAGAAACGACCCATCTGTTGTCTTCAACTGAACAAAGTGGGTTTGGCTTTGAAGCGCATATCCGCCCGTAGTTACGCTTATTGATTTGATCGTTTTTTCAAATCCACGAGGAATGCACGCACTGTCATCATCAAAATGCCAAGGATTACGACTGGCCAAATCGAGTGATCATCTTGGCCGCTGACCACGCCAGTCTGGGAATTTACAATTTCATTGTGCCGCTGAGAGCGTACTTCCACCAACGTGATGCACTCAACCCGATAATCCTGCTTCTGGAGAAGACTCCCGATCTGTCGTTTCTCGATTCCATGTCTTGGTTTCCGGACGTCTTCTGGATGTTCGGCTCCTTAGACAAGTAATATATTTGCGGGATAAATTTGAATTTACTTACTGGTACGGTACACCATATACATGTATCAGATTAATATATAACTGTTAGTATTCTTTCCATATAAAGTCTCGACGATTTATTGCGAGCCGGTATAAATCTTTGCGACAACTTTGTGGTGATAAACAGAGAGACTTCCAACGCGACCGCCGAAGAGGAAGACCTGTCCGATTGCAACACCATAGTCGGCGTGCAGACCGTTTTCAAGTATTATTTCGTCTTTTTATTTTCGTCCTTTAATGTATTTATTTTGTTTTTATGTGTTGGTACTTTATTTTAGTCTGCAATTTTTAATTAATTTAATTCGATTAATTTTCTCCTTATACAAAAGATACTTTCCGAATGTCAATATCACGACTGAGTTAGCTCAACATGCCAACATGCGTTTTATGCATTTTCAGGTGAGCATTGGGGAATATTTATATTAGATGTGTACCAGCGTATCAGTGTTAGTTAGTTAGTGTAGTTATAACTACAGTTACTATAGTTACTTTTTGTGTATTTATTTCCAGGCCAACAACGCCTACGCTTTGCATCTTTCTGAAGTGGAAAAGGTGAATTTAATCGACTGGAAATATCATGAAAACTTGATTAATGCCTATATGCCTGAATAAATTTGTCTTACGCAACGTCCTTACAGCACGAAAAAGAGAAGGGCTCGAACATATCATTCATGTTCCGATTGCAGTTTGCTTCTGGCATAGTTTTCAGCGCGGGCATGGTTGACACATTACTCTACCAGGTATAGACCTTCGTTGGCCATAACTTGACCACCCAATTATGTATGTTATTGTCCTCTCATAAAATGCACGTATGTTTGCAGGCTTTCGTCAAGGACTATTTAATTCCGATCGTCCGTCTCATATTGGGTATCGACCAAGCTCCGAATTCAGCGTTTTTAACTTCAGTGAGCAGCTAATTATGGAGTCCTGTTTTACACTCGTATACCCGGTATATCCTTTGGCTCTTCTTCGATCGTTCTTATTGAGAGACTTCACTGGCTTTTCAGATCGAAGTGGACATTGCGGAGCCTTGGATGGCCACCTACGGAAGCGTCTTCGCCCAGCTTTGCTCATTCAACGGAGACGTTCCGATCGCCATCTTCCGGACGCAGTTCGAAGACAACATCGAGTCCACCATCAAGCCCTCGGTATCAGTTTCAATTGAGTGCCATTTTATTTCTTCAAAATTAACCATGATGTTTTAATTATCTTTTGTCTATCATGATTAATTTATAATTTAATATCTCAAGAGGAACATGGCAGGCTTCTATAGAAGGTATTCTGAACAAGAGCAAATAGCTAGTCTCATCAAATCGAGGATGTCCAATTTGAACATGCATCCGCACTCCTATGGTGAGAATTCAATCAATTTTTCAAAAAAGGTTGTCTTGATCAATGAACATGTCTACCAATTAACTAATTTTACGACGTCACGTGTTACCATGTAGACAGTGCTCCACCAACGGCGTCCACCAACAAGGTTTCTTACGTCATCATCAATCCGAATTTCGATTTACCACCACCACCAAAAACCAGCCAGAAAAGTTCATTGCATTATGGTGGCCCAG
>JAQIYI010001394.1:0-12130 GCA_034700265.1 Polyzonium germanicum
CGTCCTGACAACTTCCGTCGTCCTGTCGTCCGTCGTCCGTCGTTGCAAATTGTCGTCCGTGTGAAACCAGTGTAACATGTGCACCGCCATCTTGAATTATGTTTCAAAAAATATAAAGTTGAGGAAAGTCGTTTATTATTCATCTCGAGACGAATTTACAATGAGAAAAGACTGAGCCTATTTTAAGAGGGTCTAGGCACACAATCAGAGCTAAATCTCTACCAAATTATGACTTCACAGACTCACTTAAAGAAGGACTGTAAAAGTCGCATAAAAGCAGCGATTTTCTTTTCTTTTCGCTTCATCTTCTTGCCTTAATAAATAAAACAAGGCAAAAATGTGCTTTGCGGGCAATTTATATTCAGTTGGTTCATTTCGGCGGCGCCATGCAACCCCATAAGCAATACGTAGGCCTGATTTCTGGATTTTGCTTTGCAAGCACGTAGACGCGCTCAACGCAGGCAGGCTGACTTAGAGAAACGAGCAAACAAATAGGCCGTGCAGTAACTGAGCAAATGAAATGAAATAAATAAATATGTAAATCAATGTAGGCTACAATGTAAATTGACCTCCGCCAAAGGTTGAGAACATATGGGCAACCGAAAATGAAATCAAGTGGCGCCAGAATGACGCCAAGAAAATGGCGTCCATTAATTATGCAACAAGAAACAGCAAAGGTTGGCATATAAACTGGCGTCCTTTAGTCCTCATTGGCATGGCAACGACCAAAGGAAATGTCGAAAGAGTTAAGACAAAGGAAAGTTCTCTAAGGACATGTGGGAAAACCTGCCCTGGTTTTTTGGGCCACCGGTAATTGAATCTAAAGTACGACACGATTAGAATAACAAAAAATAAAAAGTAATCAATATCCGCGGCCAATTTATTGTGAATGAGAGTACCTTAACGAGGGCTGAATCCCCGTTACTAAAGAAGACATTAGTCCGTGCTCCAGCGGCTAGAAGTGCGGCTACATTGGAATCGCACTTTTTCTCCTCCCTCTCGTGAAAATCTTTGTCCGCCTTAGTACGCGTGGCGACTCTATAGTTCGTGCCCTGAATGGCGAGCAACAATGGCGTCAACCCCTTCGAATGGAGAGCATTCGCATTGGCACCGCCTTCGTTGAGCAGCACTTTGACCACTTTATCGTAGCCCAACATGAGCGCGATCATGAGCAATGTTGTTCCGCGAAGGTTCGTCTGCTCGACGTCGCATGTTCCTTCGTCTCCGCCGCCCTTGGACAGAAGCATTCGCACCTCGGCGTGGTCACCCTTTTCAACGGCGAGTTTCAACAGATCTGCACAGATCATTCACAAGATGGGAAATTAAAACTTAAGAAAGCTAAAAAAAATGCTATGCAAAACAAAATGAACATTTGCAGTAGGCTGAAACAAAAAATCAATAGGACATTAAGTATGTACACTTGCCATTCCTTTTTTCTCGCATGGAGGTCTAAAAAAAAGAAAATAATTTGAATTAGGACTTAACGAAATAAAAACAATAGAACGTATTTCGGCTTTGGTGGCTTCAATTATTTACTCTAGTAGTTAAGACAGTGTTAATCTTGTAAGCCTGTATTAAATGAATAAATGGACAGTCCCGCTGTTACCATCAAAATATTTGAAAGTTTTTAACAAAGTTCCACGCATAAATGAAGGCCTACTTAAAATGGGTGAAACTTGAACTTATTAAAGAAATATAAATTCAAATTGCTAGTCATGAGAGTTGCTATGTGGAAATGGAATTATCAGATCCCCATGAATCTCACGATAGCGCTATTAGTTCAAAGTCAACGGGATTTCCCTGTTTAAGAATATTACTTTTTTGTATAGGGGCCTATAAAAATGAATTATGTGGTAAGTCTGCCGCACTTAAATATAAACAAGCAAAATCAACTAAAAGTGCAAATTTCCATCGGGTCAAAAAAAGAATTTATACTTACAGGTGAGTGCGGATTTACAACTGGGGCTGCGGCAGTGTTAGGTGAATAGCCACTGTCGTTGGAGCTTTTGACTTTTAAAGTGGGAACCCCATTAAGCATGAGCCAGTCCGATTTGTCGGTAGGATCGAGCGAGCATCGAGCCGTCGTGTTGGTGCGCGGGTCAGCTGGTGACGGATTCGTGGAAGGAACCAACGCCGTCTGTGAACATCGAAGCACCGGAAGCGCCGGAGGCCACAAATTCGTGGATAGCACTGGCAGGAGTGCGCACGAGTCATTGGAAGCATTTGATGAGGCACAAAGAGGTGGCGTCGAAGGCAAAGGCGGCTTCAAGGCCATGGACGTCGACTGTATAGGTGGTGTAGGAGGCAATGGAGGTTGCCACTCTGAGTCCATGAACGTCATCTGTTGCGGTGGTGGTGCCGTAGGAGACAGTGATGACTGGGAGGCTTTCAACGACGTCAATATCGGTGGTGTAGAAGGCAATGGAATGAGGGACGTCGTCTGCATAGGTGTTGTAGGAAGCAAAGGAAGTTGCCAGTCCACGAACGTCATCTGTTGCGGTGGTGGTGCCGTAGGAGACAGTGAAGACTGGGAGGCCTTCAACGACGTCTGTAGTGGTCTACTGGAGAATGGCGGTGGGAAAGTCATTGATGTAATTGTCTGTGGCGACATCAGTGGTGAGAGAAGCCTTGGCGGTTGAATGGCCAGGGGCGGCGCAGACAACGATATCTTTGTAGGAGTGCGAATGGCAACGGGCGACGTCTGTGGCGCAGGACGCATTGGCGGCTGAACGACCACAGGCGAAATCGACGGAAGTTCAAAAGTCACAGGCGAGTTCAGTGGCGGTAGACGCACTGGAGATTTAATGGCCACTAGAGTGGGACGCATTTGAGGCTTAACAGTCAGTTTGGCCTTTGGAAGAGCAATCGGAAGCACAAGCATATGCTTCTTCCTCTGCTGCTGTTGCTCGAACGGAAACTTGGCGGGCTTGGTAGCAGCAATCAGAGGCCCCGTAGACTTTTGTTTTTGTTCAGCAGCATCATCTTGCACTGGTAAAACCTTTTTCTTGATCTCAGTTGGCTTCTTCGTGATCTCAGTTGGCTTCTTCGTGATCTCAGTTGGCTTCTTCGTGATCTCAGTTGGCTTCTTCGTGATCGCAGTTGGCTTCTTCGTGATCTCAGTTGGCTTCTTCGTGATCTCAGTTGGCTTCTTCGTGATAGCAGTTGGCTTCTTCGTGATCTCAGTTGGCTTCTTCGTGATCTCAGTTGGCTTCTTCTTGATCTCAGTTGGCTTCGTCTCAACCGAAGACTGTGGAGGTCGTGGCTGCGGCTTCTGTTTAGGCTCATCTGGCACTGCGTTGACCACAACTTGTTTAGGAGTTTTCACTTTTTTTGACGTAGTCGCGGCGGTCATCTTTGGCCTCTTTGTAGTGACGGCTGCACATGAGGTAGATTCAGGAGGATGAGTTCTCTTCGCAGCTTTGTAAGGCACCACGGCTGGCTCATTGGTTGTCGCGGCACTTGACGACTTGGGTGCAGCAGCTGTAGTCTTAGCCGTCGAATTCTGGCCAGTGCCTTCCAGAGCGGTGGTTTGATTCTGCTGCTGCTCTTCCTCCTGCTTCTTTTGTTCCTTGATAGATTTGATCTTTTTCATGCACTGGGCCTCGATGGTCTTGGCCACACTGTTGACGGCCATCCGAAGAGCCATGCAGTCGGATTCGCCATTGATCACCCCTGTCGCCTTGAATTCCCACTTATCATTTTGGCATTTTATGGCCACTTCCGCTAATCCTGATGATGTCGTGATCACGGCACAGGCACCAGGCACATAATCATTGTTGTTCGAATGCCATGGCGTCACCGACTATATGCATTCAAAATAGAAATTAAAGAATGAATTTAAAAAACTTAGATGGCGAGCGAAATTATTTCTTAAAAAAGTGTCATAACTCCACAAGTCATTAAAAAGTCTCTCACCATGACTGGACGAATATCGCCGCAGAATTCCGGAGGTTGGTTTCTCTTCTGTAACTTCGAGTTTCGGTATTCGGTGATGCAGTCCTTGCAGCTCAGAAGGTTCTCTATGGGCTCCCACGTGTCCTCAGCTGACGTATAACCGAGCCATCGGACTCGATACTTTTTTACACCCTACGATAAGACGAATGAAATGAAAATAATCTATAAATTCAGGTTTTCCATTATTAGGCACATTTACAGTACATGTACGCTTATAGATTTATATTTGAGCCTATTTAATGTATTCCTAGCCATAATTTTATTTTTGATTTAAGGGAGCCAACAGTTGCGTGCATGTACTGTTAATTTGTTAAGTCTTCCTGTTTACATTTCGCAAGTACACAGCACGTTAAAAGCACGTGCATTTAAATAAACAATCAATTATGACACGCGTGATTTTCAGCGTGCTACCACATAACGAATTTGTTTGTGCGTCCATGTGGAGTGAATTAAACCTCGTCACTATCACCACTGAAGTTGGACAAATCCTCCAACTTGCTTCTTTCACCGTAGAAGAAAGCTTAAGAAACATGATTCATGACTAAACTCAAATTTGGAATCATGCTTCCAGCCACGACCACCATGATTCATCAGTTGTCACTAATCATCATAAAGAAAGTGCGAAGAGATTTATCCCTCATGCCACCTTTGGCCTTTGGCGTGCGTCTAAGCATTTCATTTATTAGTGCAATGACTAGGCCTATTTTTTTATTTACGAAGAACTTCTTTATGCCGACGATCTTTTCCACTTCGTAGACGTCGGGAGGGCGAGGGCGATCCTTCAAAGCCAATGCTCCGGCGTGAGACTTGACCTGGGGTTCGATGTCAAGTCGGGCATCCCGCCGTTTTTCGGCATTATCCTTGCTCTTCTGCGGCCGGATCTTCTTCTTCTCCTTCTCCTCCCTATCCATCACTTCTGTTACCCTGCGAAAAGAATAGACTTCAATGAAGGTGCCGCTAATGAAGGTCCTTCATTAACGGCACCGGTAGCGAACATGAATCGCAAATGATCGCAATGTGTTACGGTACCTTGAACTGGCTTGAAGGTATAATTATGGAATTATGCTGGCTGTAAATTAGCCCTAGGTCTAAAAACTCCAAGCTTGCTTCACACGGTCAAATTGTGCTGCGCTCAAAAGTTTAAATTCACACGCTTAAACTTATAACGTGACTTATTTTATCAGATGCTAGTGGGAAGTCAATTGACGAGTCTGCAACTTCGCATGCGAATTTAACGGAAATCGCAGCAAATATTTCTTCAATGTGAAACCAGCCCAGTTTGGGGGAATGGCTTAGAATAAGAGTCTCCATGATGAATTCAAAGCCCTGGCAGCACAACAAGTAACGGTCTGTTCCAGTTACCTTCATGGGTATACAATCTCTACATGACTACATGTACATGCAGTACCGTAGTAGCAAAGGTTTCTGTAGGATTACAAGTAGGCCTAGGTTTACTTGTTTGCAATTTCACTTTCACTAGGCGTAATCTGTAGGCCTAGTTTAAGTGAAATAGCAACATGTAAGTTAGATTTAAAAACCGAATGATAGATAGAAATCGCCACATAAGGCGTTTGCAAATGATGGGCAAATCCAGAGTCGCGTTTTTCGACTTTTAAAAGCCCAGCAACGCCCATCATCGCCACACTGTCAATAGGATGATGATGAGGAAATATTTAACTCAACTTAAAATGTACTCAAGTCATCATCGTTGCAATTGATGCGTTTTCGAAAGTCGAAAAACGTGACACAGGTCAATCAATGACCGAGACAAAATAGTTAAGTGGTTAAGATCTAGGTCTTGCTAATGCCTACTATAGTAGGCATTATAGCTAGGCCTAGGTTCTAGGCCTACAGTATAATGGGGGCATTTTGAGAATTTAAATTAGGCCTAAGTTTGTTTGCGTACAATGTAGGCCTAGGCAGGCGCGGATCCACGGGGAGGGCTGCAGCCCTCTGAATTGTGACTTGAAAAATCCCTAGACAGGCTCCGATGATGTAATTTCTCCAATCTCTCTGAATGGAAAAATGACGTAGGCCTATTCTCATTCTCAGCCTGTTTTGGGATTTTTTCAGGTCGAGACAGCTCTAATGCCGTGCGCAAATTGGAGCAACATTGGGTCGCTTCGCGGACCGTCGCCTTGTCGGTGGGCGTCTCTGCCCACTCCAATCTACCAGACTAAGCCTAAGCCACAGTCCCTCTCAGTGATGGGCTTCGCGCCGAAGGCGCGAAGCCGCTCACTGAGAGCGGCTGAGGCTTAACCTGGTAGATCGGAGCGCTTTAAGCCTTTGAAGGAAGGGGGGAACAAAATCACCACCCATATTTTTAAGATAGAGCTAAGACATTAATAGATTATGCAGGCGATTGTCGGGAAGGGCGAAGCGGGAAAATCAAAAGGACAATCTGCGTGACTTAAGTGGTAGCTTGCGCGCCTTTAAAACCAAAGGGCGCACCTTCGCTCCCTGCGAGTGGCAAAATTATTTTTTTAAACATAAAACGCAGACGGACAGACGGACGAATAGACTGACAGAGCACCGCTATTAATATATAAGATGTGTTACAAGTAGGATTGTAGGGCCTACAATGTAGGAGCTAACTATGGTTTTTCAAAATTGTGCTTTTTCGAAAAGGAAACGTTTTTTTCCGATACCGGTAGGCTGGATTGTATGGAAATTTTCTAAGCAAAAGCTAGGCTCTAGGCCTAAACTTGGATTAAGGGTAAATTTCTCACTGATGGGGGAGGCCTTTTAACACCTAGGAAAATTGTCTGCCGGTTCACCCCTCAATGCAGCACAATAAGCACATTAGAGTAGGGTATGTACGAAATTGATAAAAAAATAGCTTTGTTATCCAGTAACAAATGTTAAGACCTACTGTGTGTGTGTGTGTGTGTGTGTATTATCCAACACCTAGTCCGGCCGTATCACTATAACCACAGACTTAAGCTTGCCATTTTTGGGTCCATCGCTCGTGCATTCTCGAGATTGAACGTGCTAACTTGAGAATGCACGAGCGATCGATAATAGAATTCAATGGAAACTATAATCTCACGGGCAAAACGCTGTCTTGAGTTGACAAGCCTCAAGTCTGTGGTTATAGTGATACGGGCGCTACACTATGCCTAGATCGTGTATGTTTGGTAACTTGTGTTGACTATCGAGGTGATTCAGGTAAACGTCCCTTAGATCTACGGTGTATGCCTTCATTACCTGTAGGCCTAATCTTGCAGAGCAGGCCTAATAATTATTATTCTAATTCAATAGGCCTAATACATTGTATACATGTAGGCCGAAATGCCGAAACGCAAGTTGCGACGCACAAAATAGCATCGTTGACATCGGCACATGCACAACAATTACGCCTAGGCCTCATCCGACAAAAACGGCTAAAATTAGGCCTACCTTGGTTCCGCCGATAGCTGATCGGTCGTGGTTCCGCCGAATTTCTAGAACAAAAAACAAATCAATTAGAAGACGCGCACGTTAACTCACTGGTTAAGATAGACGCAACAAAATAAACAATTAAATCACCAACTGACAGACAATTCGCGAGCAGATAGCGACGCTCCACGCGTTTTTGAACTTTGAAATTTCAAATTTTCATTTTTTGATTTTTTCGCAGAGACTTTTCCCTTTGTTTATGGTGCGAGGGTAGCGTCCTTTCGGCCTCACGTACACTCTATGATCGTGCACCCTGCTAGCCTCTGAGATAGCGCTCTGTAGAAAGTGACGTCACGTCTACAACTTTATTAGGACAGACGATGAGCGCTCTTGGCGAGCGGCCAAGCAGAGCAGATGACGATATTTGTTTAGTAGCTCACGCGCGAAATTTAATAATTCTACAAATTGAGACAGGATTTTTAGGCCTACTTTGAATCGCTACAAAAATGAAATATTATTTTTTAATAAAATGGAGATAAACTAGGCTAGTAGCATGTAATGTAAGCAAATTATCGAAGCGAGTGTCGTTTGCCAGTGCTAAATGCATGACATGCATTACACCTGCTTTTAACGTCCACTTGACAGTACGAACGGACAACATGCAGACGCAGGTGCCGTTTGAGTATGCTAGTTGTACGTTTTATGCGATTTTGGCAAGCAAACAGGCTTATATTTACCTTTTTAATAGGAAAGCATGCAAAAAAAGTAGGCCTACCAGCAAAAATAAACGACCTAAATTAAGGTGGAAACATTATTTCGCGCTAAACGTCCTTACTTGTGACTTGCCAATTGGCAGTATTTTCCGGCAAATAAAGGTCTAAACATGATTAAGTGTTAACAGCCAAATATTTAATCAGCAGGACCTCCTTACCTTAGGCCTACCGTACGTGTAACGTCCTCGTATTATTCCTTGTCTGCGACGCAAAAGTTAAAATCTCACAAGCTTCCTAGTCAGTTCGAGTTAGTTGAAGTGAAAGTTTGAGCCAAACGTATATTTGCCTTGTAAATTCTGAGCGTTTTTGGCATTCGCGTGTCAAATGACCAAATCATTAAAAGCCAACTTCCCCGACCCTCATAAATCTCTAACGTCCCTCGTCTGAGTTGTTGAGGACACAAAGTGTGCACACATCGCTTTTGTTTCTTTTGTGAAGGATGTCCTATTCCCCTCGGATTACAGGCATTTTAAAGTGTACGAGAGAGAGACTCCCCCGTGGAATTCCTAATTTGACATATTTCAAGTGTTTTGTTAAATATGTTAGTCAACATTTTACAATATGTTTCCAATTGAAATGTTTGCAAGCCGCACATCATCTTCTCTTCACCAGGAAAAGACACGAACAGCAGCCACATGCAGCTAGGATCTGTGAAAGCACAGCGAGTGTCAAATACAGAAAGCCAAAACTAGCCATTGGGCATCTTCGTTTTTTTCGGCGGCATATTTGCTAGTTTGTCAAAGTCTCAAGTGTTCCAAACTGACAATTGAGGGATTTGTTGAGAGGTCTTTGAGTATAAGCCGTAGGGGAGCAATACAAGGAATAAACAAACCGTTTGACCATTTTCTGAGAAACTTCTGTGTGTTACTATGTGCAACAAAAAAAACTACACACTAATTGCGCCCATGTGTACCGTAATAAACATTTCAACACGATCGAAGCCCAAAAATCAACACACATGCAGTCTTGAATTCTTTGATGGCCCAAAGGTTCAAAAGTGGTCCTGAAAGGGGGAAGGAGGTGGGAATGGGGGAGTAAAAAAAACCTTGCTGGAACATTCATTACAGGACCACTGGCGAATTGCAATGAGCAACATTCTGGATGGGCAATTATGTCTTTGAGGCGCATCGTTTGAATTGAACCATAAAATCGATTTCTGAAGGTACGGCCTACGGGCCTACAGCTTGGTCCAGAAAGAATGAATGATGCCCATTGTCCCAAAATACTAAACGCGTTTCAATAGCCTCCTTGAAGTAGGGCGGGGCGAAAAAATAATTAAGCGAAAATAAAAGCGAATCGCCAAGAAATGAGATGATTGCCCCCGAATCCTCGTGTTTCAAGTGGGGTGGAGCACACAAAATATAAGAAGGCGGATGGAAGAACACAGGCAATGGACCGATTGGGCTCTGAGCTCGAGTACCTTGAAAACTTTGAAATTCATTATTCAATCAGCATTTGAAATTTCCATATTTCAATGGCGGTCCGGTAACAATCGTGATGATCTGTTAAAAATGCGATCATTTGATGAAAGAAATTACAATTAAATATCAAAAGAACACCGGGAGGACGTCAGCGAGACATTTCATTTCCACGAGTCTCATTTAGTCCATGAACTTAACTACGAGCTGGTAAAAAAGGGCCAAAGCGCTGAAGGGCACAATATGTTAACTTGAGTTTTATCAAAAAGCTAGCTTTTCCTATAGCCCTATCTCAAGCTGAAAATTAAAGTGCGAGTAAATAAAATATGAAAATGAATTAAATGTCCTAATTTATTAATAGAATTGTTAACAAAATGATTTGGGAATTAACTATACAGCCGATAGAAAAACTGTAATGCAGCCGCCAAAAGCAGTTAATGAATACCGGTACCTCAATCAATCCACGTGGACGTCCGTCGTTTGGTCTTCTGGCCGTACGAGCAGAATTATTTTGCCGACGTTCGTGTCCGCTTCCATGCGACTGTGAGCATCCGCGATCCGCCCGAGTGGAAATTCGCAGTCGACGATTGCACGCACATCGCCCTTCTCGAAAAAAGGCACGATCCTCTCCGTGAATTGTCGAACCAACTCACTCTTGTACTGTCGCACACACATCAGACAAGATTTTAAAAGCAATATTAATGATTTGAAACATTGTTTGGCATATACACTGTAGTTCGTTCAGAACTAATTAAGCTAGCTGAGATCGATCGACTTTATTAAATTCTACATGTAGGCATACCTGTAGTGACCTGGAGCGTAGCTGAGTTCCTTGCATCTTGGCCCTTTTGCGTAGAATTCGAGCTATAAGATCGCCGTTGACTTGAGCTCCGCCTAGCAATCCGTAGACGATCCAGTGGCCATCGAGGGCCAACACTTGACTGTTTTGTTCCCAGAACGAACCGCCGATGCAGTCAAGGATCAGGTCAATACCATGTCCTGAAAGAACAAGTTAACAAAAACAAAATTTGCGAATTCCAGTGTTGATCCCGGACTTTCTCTACTCGAGGGGTCGAGGGGAATATAGAAAACAATTGGGGGAAATAAAAATGTGATAATTTAGTTTAGCGCGTCTGAGCGAGTGAGAACTTTCACCTTCTGTGGCTTTGAGAATGCCCTCTGCGAAGGGACCTTTCTTGTAGTTGAATCCCTGCTTGGCGCCGAGCGATTCGGCAGCAGCGAGCTTCTCGTCCGTGCCAGCCGTAACGTAGACGACGGCCGAGGCCAACTTGGCCATTTGGACGGCCGCAAGTCCGACGCCGCTGCCACCGGCGTGAACTAGCACTGTGTTGCCAGCCTTCACGCTACCTGCACGATGAACAAATTGTTGAAATTTAATATCAACTAGCCCATTATATGACGCATAAAGTAGAGGCCCGGCTCACCGACGATGTGAAGGAGTTGAAACGCTGTGAGCCAACCTTCTGGAATAGCGGCGGCCTCTCTGAACGACATTCCATCCGGAATAGGCATGGCCAAGGCCTCGTTGACTGCCACGTACTCGGCGTTGCCTGGATTAATTATTGTTTACAAACAAGAATCTAAACCGCGATCTTACTAAGGTGTTTAATTAGTTTTCTACCTCCACCGCCCAGTAGAGCCATGACTTTGTCCCCCTTCTTCCATCGTTTGCTGTGTACGTCAGCTCTGACGACGATGCCTGCAGCTTCCAAGCCAAGGATGTGGCTCTCACCCGCAGGAGGCGGATAAATTCCTTGTCGCTTTACATGCAGGTAGAAAATAATTTCAGCAGGCTTATAGGACCTAATATAGCTGGTCTACATGTACATGTGGCGCATAATAGGTCCATACCTGAAGGATGTCAGCGCGGTTTATGGCAGACGCGTAGACCTTGACGAGCATTTGGCCTTCCTTGAGTTCGGAAGGCAGAGGCACGTTGCCGATGTGGAGCTTATCTGCGCCGCCAGGCTCATCGAACGACACGGCTCGCATCGACTTGATTGTGTTCTGCGCACAAAATAATGCGTGAAATCAATTGTGCATGGCTCGCTTCCATTTTAGTCCGTGTGAAACCAGTGTAACACTGGTTTCACACGGACGACAATTTGCAACGACGGACGACAACGACGGATGACAACTTCCGTCGTCCTGTCGTTGTTGTCCGTCGTCGATGAATTGTCGTCCGTGTGAAACCAGCATGTATTGTCGCCCGTGTAAATCCAGCATAAGTCATGTCCAGTAAATTTATATAAAGTCGGCCAACAGGCCAGAATGGATGTTAGGATCCTGCATCCATATCAGGTCCTTGCACGTCCACCAATAATACCACGACCAAGGAAGACGATGCCGACCGTTGAAATCGCACTAGTCCTAGTTTCAAGTTTTTCATCGCGATTAAACAGCATTTTCCGCTGCGCGATCCAAGAGCCATTTATCAGGCCTTAGCAAATAACTCATGAATTACAAGCAACGTGTCAAGCACAAGTGCACGCATTTCAACAGAACAACCGGGACGGACTAATTTACGGACCCGGTGGACCGGTGGACTGGTGGACCAGCAGACTAATTTACGGACCCGGTGGACCG
>JAQIYI010001395.1:0-12123 GCA_034700265.1 Polyzonium germanicum
TTCTGCGATGTGGCTTACATGCATCCTTATGGATGGGAAAAGCCAAAAGTGTTAAAAGAAGAAGAAGAAGAAGAAGACACTGGCCAAAACATTTAAAATTTGAATAATTTAATTGAATTTAAAAATGAAAATAGATTTAAATGTGATATCTCTTGTATCGACTGCTTAAGGTAATAATTTCTACGTTTATTTCCTGTTTAAAATAAATAGTTTCCCCAGAAATTTGAGTTTTATTCTGTCTGGCACTCTTGTTGCTGTCACAGCTCACCGGAAGTGAAGAAGAAATCGTCTGTTGGCGGCCTGAAGTGACCGAACTGCTCGAGTAGGCCCTACCTGAATCCGCGGAGTTTCTCTTTGATTCAAGTCAACTTCAGATTTAATTCAGGGATTCAGCAAGTGGCCAACCGACATGGAGGCGTACGACGTGATTGTTAATCAACCGATTGTGATCGATAATGTGAGTTCAATACATTTAGGCTCACCGACATAAGTCTTCGCCTCTTAGGGCGTGGATCCATCAGATGCATGATGAAGGAGGTCCATGATCCATCAATTCATTTGGTCTATGACTTGCATTGACTGTTCCAAAATCATGAGTCACACCTGTGACCTGTAGGCCATTCTCGCAGTCTCACTCAAGTTTGCTCAAGTTTTACTTACAAATAAGTGATATGGTGATCGAGAAAGTAGGGAATGACATAAAGTAGGGAACGGCAGAAAGATAATATGTGTACCGGTGCAAATGAGTTTACGCCGAGTGACGTACCGTGGGCATAAGTGTGATGCGTCCACCTTGAGTTCATGACCCTTGCATGCTGTAGGCTACCACACGGTCCACTACACTTTTACTTTGTTGTTGTTCTTGAAGGGCTCGGGCGTGATCAAAGCTGGATTTGCAGGCGATCAAATACCGAAATGTCGATTTCCGAACTAGTAAGTAAAGCCAATTATGCGGGAGTTGTTCCGGCGATATTTTAATTTAGCAGATTTCATTCATTTTTGCAAAGACATTTTTTTTAATCTAGAAGTATGAATTTGTTAATCGTCTTCAAATCTTATTCATTTTAGCATTGGAAGACCGAAGCACGTCCGAGTGATGGCCGGTGCTCTAGAAGGAGACGTGTTCGTGGGACCAAAGGCTGAAGTTAGAAAAATATTTATTAATTATACAGATGGAACTTCCAAGTTTCAAGCTATTCTCATTCACGCTGCACGCAGGAACATCGTGGTCTTCTGAGCATTCGATATCCAATGGAACATGGCATTGTCACTGATTGGAACGACATGGAACGCATCTGGCAGTACATTTACTCCAAGGACCAGCTGCAGACGTTCTCGGAAGAGGCATGCCACATCTAAAACTTACGCAAATGTCACTCCTCACACAGATCGTAGGCTGCAATGATTAATCGTTTCGCGTCACTTTTTCCGTCGATCCAGCATCCAGTACTGTTCACTGAAGCACCTCTGAATCCTCGGCGAAACCGCGAGAAAGCCGCCGAAATATTCTTCGAGACATTCAACGTGCCAGCGCTCTTCGTTTCCATTCAAGCTGTGCTCAGTCTGTGAGTTATGGAATGTTTACTTCTTCTCAGTTAACGTTATTTCTTTTTGGACTGATGAAAAATAAAAGGCTCTTATTACTTGCGATGCACGAAGGTACGCGACTGGAAGAACGACTGGCGTCGTGTTGGATTCTGGAGATGGCGTCACGCACGCGGTGCCCATCTACGAAGGTTTCGCCATGCCGCATAGCATCATGAGGGTGGACATCGCCGGACGAGACGTCTCCAAGTATTTGAGAATGCTGTTGAGGAAGGAGGGTGTTAACTTCCGCACCACTGCTGAATTCGAGATCGTCCGTATAATCAAAGAGGTTTGTTTTAAATCAGATTATCACTTTGATTTATAAAAAAACTAAAAATATTTTTAAAAACCATTGGACAGCGTGCCTGCTACTTGGCGAGCAATCCACAGCGCGAAGAGTCAATGGAAACGGAGAAAACGCAATATACTTTACCAGATGGTAGCACGCTCGAGGTAAAGGTTTCTAAATATGGCTAACATAACCCTAATGCTTTTTTAATTCATTATTTTTATTCATGATCGTTTGATCTTTGACCAGATTGGACCTGCTAGGTTCAGAGCACCAGAGGTCCTCTTCAGACCCGATTTAATCGGCGAGGAATACGAGGGTCTGCACGAAGTGCTCGTCTACTCAATCATGAAGTCGGACATGGATCTACGAAAAATGCTTTTCCAGAACATTGTTCTTTCAGGAGGTTCCACACTATTCAGAGGTCCGTGCTTTTCTAATTCTCTATCCTGCAGCTACTTGTCTAAATTATGGTTGCCCGGGACATAACTCAGATTAATATTTAAGTGTAGTTAAGTCGGAATCTAGTACAACTTGTCAAATGTACAACTTCAATTTTCCCTTTAGGTTTTGGAGATCGCCTGCTTAGTGAAGTGAAGAAGCAAGCGCCCAAGGACATAAAGATCAGGGTCAGTTTATTTACATTTCTGTACTTAATGCGTTTTAAATTCTAAATTAAGTCATTCCATTTGTTTATTATTTTTTGCAGATTTCTGCGCCTCAAGAAAGGCTATACTCCACATGGATTGGGTGAGTTCGTCTACAATTTTTTTAACTTCTAAATAACCAAACAAAAAGTCACCTGAAGTTTCTTAACGGAACCCTGTGTTTTCCTAATTTCGGTAGCGGATCCATTCTGGCATCTTTGGACACCTTCAAACGAATGTAATCAAAATCGCTTTTTAAAACACTGCACTGAAACATTTTAAACTTTATACAGCAAGATATTTACCCATATATTTATTTCTTAGGTGGGTCTCCAAGCGAGAATATGACGAAGATGGTGCGAGGGCCATTCATCGCAAGACCTTCTGATCGTCCAGTGTCCATTGATTAGCTTTCAGCGCGACAGCTTTGCACTTGTGCGCCTTTAAATCACACACCCTACTATAAAGAATTAGGGCAACTAAACCCCCTTTTCAAAGAAAAGTAAAAAGAAATACAAAACATACAATGTTAAATCTTTGTAATTGAGATTTGAGGATTTAGCAATTTATTGTTTTGTTTATTCAACCTTTACGTTTCATGAGAATGTGCAGTGCCGAGAGGCATGATTTAAAAAGTAAAATCTGTGAAGATAAATAGGTCAATAGGTACGGTGGTGATTACGTTTCAATTAAAAGGAACTGTGGGTAATATTTGAAGTTTTAAACTGCATACATGTATACTAATCTAAAAAAATCATATTCTTTTTTAATGGTTCTTTTTATTACACGTATTATTTATGAATTATGATTTATCGCATAAATATGCACCGGTATGCTTGATAACGCGCAAGGAAAAATTTGTAGCCTAAACTGAGAAATAAATGAAAAAGAATTTTAAAAAATCTGTTTACCATTAGCCAAATTTACGGAATGCAGTGAAGCAGCGGTGTATATGCAAGGCTAAATTTAATTATTTTCGTCGTTCATTCTGTCCGACATGATGAGCGTAATCAGTGACGACCACCCAGTGAACGGATGCGCCCTTTGACCATGACCGCTCACATCGTCGTACTGTTCCCAAATGTATCCGGTGCGTTTGTACTCTTGGTGCAAATTCCTCACCAAATTCTTCCTGAGCGCGTAGTATAATTCCCGGGACTTTTGTCTGTGCGGTCCTTGAACGCGTCCGTAGTGAGCCAGAGCTTCGACCGCCAAGTAGTTGACGTTTATCCAGATGGCACCTCGCCAATAGGGTGGACTGTCTGGACGGTTGTTCTTCCGGTACAGAGGCGACGTCTTGGCCAGCGACCTCATTCCATAGTCGGTCCATAGAAGGTCGGCGCGCGTAAGTCGATTCAAGATGGAACCCAACTTATCGGAGTTCGGATCGAGGATTTGAAGCAGGAACGGAAAGAGACTGACGTAACCGTGAGCATCCACGAACTGCATCTTGGGTTCTTCGTCGAACACCCTGACGTTCGTTATGGACGAAATGCCTTCCGAATTTTGTCCTGGCTTGGCTTGTCGCATTTTTACCAGCCTGACTTTATTGCTGTGCAGTCCGTGATCGGCGTAAGATTGCAAATCCGACGACCAGTGCAGCTCGTCCAAGAGTTTGTTGTCGGACAGATGACTCCAAGTGACCTCGTACGCTAATTGCGAGGGTGCGTCGCCCACAAGTCTAGCAATTCTCGCCAGAACACCAGCTGCGAACGCGACCCAGCACCTACACCAAGGATATGGGCAAACGTAAATAAAAAAAATTGAATATTTTAAATTACAACCGTTACAGTACATGTACCGAAAACACTAACGTAACAAAAGCAGGGTATTTTACGGTCTTGTAAAACAGGTAATTACCATAAAAATGAAAAGAATGCAAACAAAATACTTCCAGCCCTGACCTGAGGTCAACGTGACGTTCGTCGTCAGTAGGATGCGACGCCCTCGGATAGTCGTCCAAGCCAGAAGTAAGCGTTATTGGATTGAGCTGGTCGATAGAGCTGTCGCGTCGTCCTCGCCATCTGTAAGTGCCCGGCAGTTTTCCAACTTGCGTCCTATTGAACCAGTCGAACCAGACTTTGAGACGCGGATAAATACGTTCGAGGAACACGACGTCATCCCGCGCTTGAGGATCTTTCTCGATGGCGTTCACGATTTCTCTCAGCGGCAAGAACAGAGTTGGCGGATTGGCGTTCGTGTCTCTCTGAACGACGAACTCGGCAGGCACTCGAGCCCTCGACTCTCGGTCCAGGATCTGCTCTCGCGGGATCCATCCGTCGACGTTCATCGTGTCCAGCCAGTGAGCCACGATGTCCTTCGTGATGTTAGCGTTGAAACGACCGATTAACAGGTTGTGGAATCCTTCGTCCCACAGGAAGCCGCGTGGAAAGAACGAACGGGAAGGCACCGCCGTGTATAGCTGCGTGCCGAAGTAGGCGACGGCTTCCTTGTTGTGCTCTCCTTGGACGAGCGAATGTCCGGAGAAGTAGCCCACGCCGCCGATGAGGTTGCTGAATGCGGCTTTGGCGAAAGCGATTTCGTCTTCGGTCGAAGATCGCAGACGAAAAGCCTCTTCGAATCTAACGTCGAACTGCGAACTGAATTTACTCAGCCCTGCGGTGTACACGCTGCCGACAAGGGCGTCTGGACGGTCCACAAAACTAGACGACTCATACGAGACGTCCATTTCGAACGGAGGATTGACGGTCACTTGGTGAACGATAAAGTTCGCCGGCACGCGTGCACCACGTCCTCCATCGACGCCATCTTTAACCCCACGAGGATTGAGCCGCTCTCCCACCAGTCCGATGTATCGAGTCTTTGCGTCGACAGCGGACGTGTAATAAGCCAGGTTGCCCAAGACGACCTCTTTGAGCACATCGAGTCCAGGTGAAACCGTGATCAAATGATGGCGCATCAGCACGTTGTTGGCTCCGTGATTGTCGCGAAACGTCAACTGAAACGGGCCAGTTGCATCGCTCATGCCCACAATGGCTTCCAGCTGTTGACCATTGTCTGCGACGCGAGCGTCTAAGCGACCCTCACCGTCCAGTGCAGCGTAGAACAACAACGACACTGGATTAGCTACGTGCCCACCTCGTGCCTACAAGATAAAAGTTGAATTATACATAACTGAATACTGTATAGTTATAATTAAGCAAGCTTTAAAGCCTTTAGCATTTTGCTATAAATTCAATTAATTCGTATTCAGTCAATTCAGCTTTTCAGTTGAAACAACAGCGAAGAAAATTTGATCAAAGATACTATAATCAAACCGTGGGAAGAAGACTTAGGCGGGCTGTCCAATCCCCGCCATGTCGCCCACCTGGCCTCTTGACGAACGAAGTATTTAAAACAAAATCGCCATCGTGGATTTCTTGGCAACCAAAATTCTGGCCGTCGTGTCTAAGCCAAGTGTAACGCTGGTCGAATTCGCCCATCTCGCACTGATGCCTGCCAATAATAATAAATGAATAAACTAATTAATTAGCCCATGTCGAAATCGATTATGCATTTAAACACACTGGCAATCTAGCATATACCTTATTGGCAGCTGGTTGTCGATTAACCTCTGCGTGAACCACATGGCGCCAAAGACTGGCGAACGCTCTCTGCGTGTCTTCAGCCCGAAGTAGACGCCCGGTCTATACGAACCCCAAAGATAGGCGGCATCGTGCAACTCGTCCGAACGAGACACGGCCGCTCTTGGCTCGTTCAACGGCCTCGATATTCGCGTCTCCAGCAGGTGTACGTAGTACAGGTAGGACGAATAGCTGAGCAGAGGAATGCCGATGACAATGATGAGCAGCGCAGCACGGTGCCATGACGACTTTGACCATTTTTTATGAAGTACCGAGATGGACGTGGATGCTGCGCCACGTTGACGGGCAGACGTTCTTCGACTCAATTTGTCGGATCCTGATGACGACGATGACGTCGAAGTCTTCTGCGTTGAGGGATCGTTGAAGGACCGTCGACGGCTGCCGTCGGACTTTTGGTCTTGATCAGCACGGCGTATCATCGACCCGTTGACCGCCTAGAACAGCGGAATGATGAGCTTATACATTGTAGGTTATGTTCGGAATGATCCAAGTCATCGGATATACCGTAACTCCGTAAGCCATTTCCGAAATCGGCACATCTGCCGATATTTCAAATGATTGAATTAAACTGAGGGCCATATCACTTGAGTAAGTCTGCAAGCACAGACTTACTCAAGTCAGCGCTTTAGTTGCATCTTGCATGCGAGAATTTCCATTTAGGCCATTATTGCATGACCGCACGTGCGTTCTCAAGTTTGAACGTGCGATCTTGAGAATGCACGCGCAATCAATTCAATGGAAATTCTTAATTCTCACACGCAAAAGGCTGACTTGAGTAAGACAAGCTCAAGTCTGAGCCTTATTAGTGATACGGCCCTTAGGCCTATAATATACCAAGAGGCTAATATAGGCCTACTGATAGGCTAATATTCCAGCCCAAGTTACGCACCTTTGCTTTTTTGTTTGAGGATTCACGCACGCGCTTCCTCTCCATCGTCCATCAAGCCAAAATACACGTGGTCGCGAATACCCTGAAGTCGTGGCGTCCACGGACGTAGTCGCCGAGTCAAGGGCTCGAAGTCGCGAACACAAAGAACACGTCATGTGTGACGTCACAATACTACAGCTGCTGACGCGATCAACGTGCGGCCCGCGAGTCCCTTTGAAGGTTTTTAAAGGGTTGATTCGCATCGTGCACTTTTTATCGCGCTACGCGACGAAACCTTTTTGTTACAACTGCTTTGACCGGCTCTCAAAAAACGGTTGCGTCGAGTGACACGAATTGCACAATGCGAAATTGCGTATACCGCATATAGTAACCGGATAGTAATTAAAACCACGTGAAATAAAAATAAAAATCTTACGGTAAGAGTGGCATTCCTGGACTATGGTAGGAGTGCCAAAGGAGAAGCAATCCTACAGATTTGTTCTAAAAGTAACCCTTCTTCTTATCTATTTCTTGCGATTTGAGAATGTGCCTACATTTTCAAGAAAACATATTTCTGGGATATTTTCGGAACAATCAAATAAATAAATGCGCTGTGAACGTATTTTAAAAGGAAAGTCTTTTTAAGAACTCTTAGTTTTTATTCTATTTTACAAATTTGTAGCCTATATGTTGAATATGCATCTAAGAGCCAATGCGGTTAATTAGATTCAACTATTTAGTTAACAATTGATGTCTTAATTTATAATTACCATCTACGCATATACTTTCTATGTTTTATATGTGCAGGCTACGTCAAGTGGCGTATGCAGGATTCGATCCTCTTCTCAGAGCGAGCGCAGCCGGCGAGGAAAAATTATGACTACATTTGGCTGCATTTGATTTTTCAACAATTTGCGAATTTTTCGAACAATTTTCATGGTTATTTGAAGAAAAACGGCTCATATCCCCTTATCCACGCCAATGTGCAAGATAAAAGGCCTTTTTTCCAGCATTGCTGGGCATTTAATATTCCTAGGACTCATAAATACACCGCGGTAACCTACTCAACGTGTTGCTAATTAATGTCTTTACAGGTTTAGGTGTCCAAGGACCTGGTCCTTACAATGTTAGTCAAATGGCTTTGATTGAAAAATATTAATTAATCAGAGTAGCCTACCCATGCGTCTGGAGGTACGTGGTAGCCACAGTGATATTGTTTCAGTTCATAATTAATGATATAAGGGCCCCAACAAGTTTTTAATAAAATCCGCATCTACAAAAATAGATATCCTCAATCTTTCCGTCGACCCATACAATTTAATTTTTATTTTATGCTTACATATGACTGATAATCTGATATACTGTAATGATTAGAAATTTGTATAAGGAAATCATTCAGGCCCATACCTGCTGTAGATATTTGTAGGTGATAACTAACCTAAGCAGCATATATGACCTACTCTCTGGAAAATATAGGTACTTGTACCGCTAAGTTGCATGCAGGCAGCATTGATTAACATGTGAATTATAATGCAAATTAAATGCAATTAACCATCCATGATAATATATACATGCAGGCCTACTAGTATATGAGCATGGGTGCCCTTGTAGTGACAAGCTAATGAAGTAGGCCTACACGTGAGGTATGATCACGTGGTTAATCTTTTGAATGCAAATGAAAGTAAAGAGGAGCATGTAACCTACTAACCGGAAGTGTCTACTTGAGATCGTAGAAAGCTCGCTATGGACTGATATGTGTCGTTGGACTTGGGCTGTTGTCACAGTTTAGTTTAGGCATAAATCCATAACGTGAAGTTGTGTGAGGATCTCTGTTAGCGATACGCTTCCGCATTGTTGTCTGCAGTCTGAGCACCATTTGAAATCTACACTGTATATGATCACTTGATCAGGATCACTTGGAATCTTGAAACTTTGTTGTGAACATAGGCCTATATCAAAGTGTGACAATTGATTTTAGCTAGTCCACAGCAGTCTAGCCATCTTCTACAAAATCTAAGCCTAGACTATATAGTCAATGCCGATATATATATATCGTATGTATATTTTTTTTTTTTGCAATCCGGAAGTGATCGTTAATATGTCAATGTTCGAAAGGTCGTGGTGAAATGCGATCCTGCAGATCGACTCACTAAATAGTCGGAATTAATACACACAGCACACTCGTCGATGAAACAACAAATAGGCCTATAGACAGTATACTTTGAAGCGATTATTAATTGTACATCAACGGGTTAATCAGACTGTGGGTGTGTCACCCTCTCCGCCCGCTATAACCCCGACCATGAGAAACAGCCAAAAATAGCCTTCTGGTTCTGTCTATAATAACACAGTGATGCAGCTGTTAAAATAATTATGTAATAATTAAAAAAACTAGATTATATAAGAGAAAAAGGTTTTTACTTGGCTAGTAGCATGTGTCCATGTAATGCAACTAATCGTCCGAGCAAGAATAGAAACGCACCATGCAGGCTCGGACTGTGCCCTTTAGTTACTTTTGACTAGTTTTTTTCTTCATTTTGCAAGCATCTTATAGCGTTTGTATTATTCTTTTCGTGGGAAAAGCATTTTTATTCTCGCAAAAAAGATTTTAATAGGATTTGAAAATAAATTGAATAAAAATTGTACAAGTTATGAAGTAGAGTTTTTAGACATTGCTTAATTAGCTCTTGTAGGTAGAAATAGGTACGACTAATAATAAGACATGCACGAGTGAACCTTGCTATTCGTTGTATCCGTCTTATTATCATCGTATTATCATTCTAGCCTTGAATAGTTACAGTATATACATAGTTAAACATTGTTCTCTGCCATGATTGCCGACATCCACCCAACCAGCCGATCCGCCGTCGACTACTCATGGCCTTCCATTTCTCTCCGCCTCGGTGCTGCGCGCACCAATGACGACGCCGATGATACCGCGACTTCATCCTCCTCCTCCATCCTTTCTACATGGCTTTTTTTGCATTTTTCTACGCCTTATTACATGCGTAAACAAGTCTAGGGCCGACAAATTTGGCAACAATGTTCTTCGGATATATAGTGTGCGGCGTGTCGAGTACTCATAGCCGAAGAGTCTAAAGTTTGCAACAAAATCGCGGCCCAAAGGCTCGAGCCAGAGTCTGGCAAAGTCCGCGGACGTCGGAATGGAACGAGACGAGGGCAAAGCTGCAACTATAGCGTCTAGATTGTAGAAAGCGGAGCCAACATGCATAATTTAGTGCACAATCGACCTCTGAACCTTTGCACGCGTTTTTTGAAACGCAGAATTTGCGTAAACATATCTCGAGTGTCGACTAGTTGCGAGTTGATCTGGGACGATCGAAATTGAATATCTGTACGAAACGTAGGCCTACACAGCATTCTGCTGCTGCTGTTGCTTTACTAGAAAGGCGTCCAGAAACACTTCCGACTTCTTGCAAGGTACTTTGACAAAGTAAAAAGTGAAATAACATTTTTTGCAAGTGTGTGTGGAATTAGGCTTTGCACACATTCTAGATTTTTAGTGCATGGGCTGTCAAGCCCAGTAGGCCCTAGTTTTTTCTCCAAATATATTCCAACTAATCTTTGAATATTAACTCAATTTTATGCCAGGGAGAACAATTGTTCATTTTCTGAAGCCAAATTATGCGTTTTAAATTTATTTGGATGGACTTTTCGTGCCTAAAGCCCTAAACTTTCAATTGAACCATGCTGTACATGGGCCCGCAAATAGGACCCAACCGTAAAATGGGCCCTGGCAAGGCTATTTGATATAACACATGATATGATATATAACATATAGTTGTCAGATGATGGATTTTAATGCGAATTTAACCCGAAATAGGCAGCAAGAATTTGTCCGTGCGAAACGAGCTTGACTATTGTCATTGTGATAGTTACAGGCAATTAATACAGACGTAGCTAGCTAGCAATCGATAAAAGATCTTTGCTACTCTATAGATAGACCTGTTTATACTTGTAGGCTTAATGATATGTGCTAATAGATGGATTGATTTCATTTTTATTGGATGTTTGTTTACAGCGGCCTCCGGCCTAACCTCAGGGCCAGGCAGTCCGCGACATGGAAATCTGAGAGACTTCAAAACAAAACAAACATCTTATAAACATGGCCTCATCGTTGATCGTTGCCGCACTCCCGACAAAATAGGCCTAATAGAAGAGACCATGAACTTGGCGGGTGGTGGTGGCGGTGGGAACGGCGCAGGAGTCGCAGGACGCCGGCCCACCTGCGCCAGGTGTCGCAATCACGGTATCCCCCAGCCTCTGAGAGGTCACAAGCGGCACTGCGTCTTCAAGGACTGCGTCTGTTCCTCTTGCGTCCTCATTCAAGAGCGTCAGAAGGTCATGGCGGCACAGGTGGCACTTAAGAGACGACAGAAGGAGGACGAAACAAGTGGAAGGTCGCCCGAATATCCGATGCCGACAGTAGCGATCGGCGCGGGCTTACGCCGTCAGCGTCGATCCAGCGTGTCAGCGCGATCGGTTCAGTCGGTGACGCCGCCACTGGCGCCTCAGCAGCAATTGCAGCAGCAGCAGATGCATCAACCACCACGACCCATGTCGCCCCACTCGCTTCGCCAGGTGGAGAGCACCAACAGCGCTGTCCGTAAGTCATTTCCAAAAATTAATCACATTTCAATAATTACCATACACGTATTTAGCGTGGGTGGTGCACTTTATTGTAGCTACAATAGCGTACCACACACAATAAACTGGATCGATCGATTGATTGAATATGTGGTTCGTTTGCCGATAAATTTGTACAGTTATATTAAAATATCTAGCCTCTGATGGCCCATTCGCAAGACAGCGACTTAACTTGATCTAAGGCCGTAATCGCCGATGCAAATCTCAGACCTGTCTCGAGTCAAGGCAGCTTTAGCAATTTCCGGTTATGAAGGGAGTCCGTGACTGCGTAATACGATCGAGAGGTGCGCGTGCAGAACTTCAGATGATAACGAACTTTGATGGTAATCGCCCCTCATAACCGGAAGTTGCTCAAGCTGTCTTGACTCGAGACACATCGGAGATTTGCATTAGTGATTCCGGCCAAAGTCTTTAACTGCATTAATTCTGATATGGCCCAGGTGGAAAACTTTGAACATG
>JAQIYI010001396.1:0-12119 GCA_034700265.1 Polyzonium germanicum
AACGGTCCTAGGCCTATTTCAAAACATCTCATTGAAAAACGTTTGACTGAGATTTGTGAAGCAAATTGATGAGCATTGTGGAGAAACAGTGTTAAGAAACGTATGATTACATACGTACGCGCGGATATACCAGACGGAAACGAACCTGTGAATGAGATGACCGCAGAGAGGAACGTGCGACGCCATTCTGGACGTGTGAAGATCTTCCAAACAGATTGGACAATTTGACTTCGATGCTCTCTCGACACACTACAAATGATGAGAATTGATTGAAAATATTGGATTTATTTTAAACCAACATAAACGACAATGTCGATAGAGCTGACAAGACAAGAGTCGAAGAGAATTAAGGCTTACTTTGTGGGTGGTCTTTATTTTGATGGGCAAACAGATGTCGCAAATTTCGCAGTGGAAGAACTTATCTCGACCTCCGACTCTGTGAACATTTAAATAACAATAAGTTTAAAAAATGTGAATAAATTAAAGCTAACGGTGTGGCCCATCTACGCTCAACAAATTTAATTACGTTTTAGCTTTTACTGCGAACGCGTCATTATAGACTGAATTTCAACTGCAGACGTTCACCTGCAAATTCCGCAGCTCTCGCAGTGAAACTGCTTCTTGTCCTCATCGTCGTACAGGCGACATTTGAGGCAAAAATAGTTACCGAAAACGGTTCCGCAAGATACACATGTCCGGCCCACCTATAATTTCATTTTATAGTTTCAAAGTCTTAAAAGTACAGTTAAATACATGAAAATAAAAGCTCAGGTCTAACTAAGATGGATGGTGAGAGCGTGTTGATCGCTCTGGAATCGCCTTGGCAGGCATAAATATTCCTAGATCCATAGAAGTACAGGTGCTTTACCTCTTGCTGAGTCTTGCAGACGAGGCAAACGACCTGCATGACTGTGGTGCGATCGAGGACATGCGATTCGGCCTCGTTGTGGCATAAGCGGCATGTGTAGATTCGTTCGCAACATGGACACTACAATTTAAACGATAAAAAATAAGTGCAAATTAGACAAATGTGTGCTTCTGTGCAGTACTGTATCTTCCATTAGGCCTAGGCATATTGGCCGAAAAAAATCACCTTCATTGCATATCAAGGATTCGACAAATTCGTACATGTGGATAAAGTAACAAATAAAACAATTGGGAGAATCCAGCCTGGGTTAGCTATTTTTAAAACGAATGAATGTGTTTACAGTTTAAAAATGGTTGCGAAATCTAAACCAATTCAAGTTTAAATATAACCTGTACTTGCCAACAAAAATGAAAGTCATTGCACGCAAAGTACGTATTGAAATCGCATTCTGCGTACCGGGTACCGTTCCCGGTACGCAGAATGCGATTTCAATACGTACTTTGCGTGCAATCTGTGCATTGACTTTCATTTTTGTTGGCAAGATTTTAATAAAATCTAGGGAATAATTAAAAAAAAAAGATTTTCACTTTTTTCAGAGGGACCAGTTTTCCTGACCGGCAGGCCTATTTACAAAATTAAATTTTTTATTTTAATGATTGTAATTAGGCCTAAAAGACAAATTAGATTTTGGGTTTGCATTTTATACATAAGCCGACATGTACCGTAGTCTATATTATTTATTTTAAAAGGATCTCAACAAGTTAAAAAGGGTTTTTTTAAATGACATAGGCCTACATGTAGGCCTAAATGACATAACAATCGCACCAGGGTTATGAACCGTGTTCAAATAGAGCTAATAAAATATTTGCGATTACTCGCAAAATATGCCGACACACACTAAGTAAATATTGGAGAGTAATAAATATAAGATGAATAAATAATCCAGAATTTTGCTTACCAGAAACCCACATTTTCGCTTGTAATGAGAGCAGCCAAGAACGTCAGCGGCAACCGCCGTGGAATCGGCCATTTTTAAAAGTAGAACATCGATAAACCATATCGATGAAACGCATCGGTGTAAGAATTTTTCAATGCAAGCGCATTCACCGCAAATTGCCCGCTAGCCTTCAAATCAAACACCATGAGCTGTTTAATATTTGAATAATTATCAAATGAAAAATAAAATAAAAATGAACCCATATGAAACTTTACAACTAAATGTTCGGAGTAAGTGCGAAAACACCTTACTTGCATCAAAATTAATACCTGTACTTCAAAATAAAAGTAAATCTGGACATACAGTAGCCTGTCTCATGCGGTATACTAATTAGTACAGGACTACAAATTATCCGAAAACCTTTTATTATTATTATTATTAAGAAATTAAAGTACGAAATACACAAATAAAATGAGATTTGAAGATTTTGTACACAAGTTATAGGAACTAAGAACCTTTTTTTGGTATGATTGTTGTTATTGCCGTGTTTGTTGATGAGATATGATAAGTATAGTCAGCATGCAGTAATCTCAATAAGAGTATTCCTCGTTAACACGTGCAAAAACCATTGACGTTCCGGTTAGTAGTCGGCCTTGCAAAGCCTGCACTTGCGAATACTATTTTGGAAAAGAGAACAAGACAAAAATTACCAAGAATTCTCAAAGCATATCCTTTTGGCTAAGCTCTGCAAAGAAAATTATAAGATACAGAAACGAAAACCAAGTTGATTTTTGTTATCTGGAAGGTTTTCAGGAAAGAAATTTTATATGTGAATTTTAGAATTTTAAATGCAGTCTGAAGGAAACGAAAATGCAAAGAAAATTTTAAGATCAAAAAGACTTTTTGGAGAAAATTATTTTAAGGAATAAGTTGATAATCCTTACAATTTTGGAAATAATTAATTACTAGGCGCAGCAGATCCAATAATTTATAAATAGATTCACATAGGCCCATTGGAATAATAAATTCAAGATTTCTAGACATAAACAATTCTAAGAATTATAGAAATGAATATGATAATAAACTGGAAGGTAATTAAAGCTTGACATATAGGCCTAGGGCTAGGATTTATAGTTTTAAATAAATTATCAAGGAATAGTTACTCGTGCTGAAGAAGATCCTCGTAGCAAGTCTTATGAATAAGATGTCCGCATCGTGGAATGGCAACTGGAATCGTGGAAGTATGCAGGTCTTCGTGACAAGACATACAGTTGTGGCTAGAGGCATCACGTCGGCACTTAAAATAAAATAAAAAAAACTAAGCTAAATGACGTATAACGCAGCCTACCCGGCATGCGGCATGGCATGGCTGAAGAAGTATCAATGATCATTGATCACATTTGCTATTTGTACTTTTATATAGTAGAATAGTAAGTCACCCTGTGATTTCCTTTGACGCTTAACGGAAAACACATGCCACAAGTGGAACAGTGGTAGTAATTCTCGCGGCCTCCGATTCTACATGTAGAACAAGCATAGATTTAGTGTATTTTAGAATTGATTTATTTTACAAATTTAATTGCGAATCTTAATCTATGCAGAAATTGCCAAATTACAATCACCTGCAAATTCCACACTCGGCACAGTGAAACTGCTGCTTGTCTTCGTTGTCGTAAAGGCGACAGATGACGCAGAAATAGGCTCTGCCGAAAGTCACACCGCACGACATGCAACGACTACCGACCTAATTATTAACAATCGGTTTGAAAAATAAAACGTCGGGCTACTCTCCCTCGAACATTACTTGTATTAGGCCTAGTTAAGACCTAGACATATGGACGGACGTACTCTCTGCTTGGTCTTGCATTCGGCGCATATGATCAGTTGAACGTCGAATCGGTTGAACCTGATGCAACGTCCACGTTCGTTTTCGTCGTGACAGAAGCGGCAAGTGTAAATGCGCTTGCAGCATGGCGACTATTTCAAAATAAACCAAAAACGCAGTGAAATTAGCTGTTTAGACCTACTGCATGTAGAGCTTGACGGACATTTAACATTTTATTCCTCCGGCAGCCGGACGACGTATATCCACTCGGCCTACATATTAATCATTATAAACATATAAAACAGCTAGGGTGCTGGACGTTCTCAACAATTTCCCTCAAGCTAACCTGGGGAAATCCCCAGGAGACGTGTTCAAGGGTGAAGCTGATTACTAACAGCAGCGCGAGCGCGATTAGGTCATATGGACCTAATCGTAATCAAAATGTGATCTTGGTAATTAGTGAAATTAACGACAGACACATACCTCGAGGCGACATTGCCGTTTGTAGTGCATACAACCACTGTCCCCAGCTGCGAGCTTCGACGACGCCATCTTTTTTCTTCTTTTGTTTCAAAGCCCGCTCTTTGTCCTTTTCACTTTGGCTGCTTTGGCAGATCGCGAAGCGCGCAAAAGAGAAAATGTCACAGAAAATTAGCTCACAATTCGTTGACAATGTCGCAACGATGAAACTTACATGTAGGTCAAACTTGAACGCGCGAAATAAACCTTGAAACTGCTTTCCTTGTTTAACAAAAGAATTAACTTTTTAACTAGGCCTACAGAGTCAAAGATTTGAGCTTCGAGAAGCACGTGAGCAACTAGCGACTGTAAACATCGATGATGATGATCGATCTTCTTAAAAGCGAATCGATGACCGCGTAGAAAACATCGATGTTCGCATGGACGATTAAATATACTAACATACGTAATTCCTAGTTTTCTTTTTTATTAATGGTTATTAAAACCGGAAATAGGGAAACGTATTTTCCGTAATCCCCGTTTTCGGAACTAGTGACAAATTGTCCCTAGTTCCGAAAACGGTCAGTTAAAATCTTGTTTTAAATATTTAAAAAACTAAATAATTTTCAATTTTAAAAAATTAATTAGGCTACCGGTACACCTATAAGCTTAAATCCTATTAGAAATAAAACACTTCTTTAGCGATTAAGTGTTGAAAACAAAAAAACTCAATTAAATTAAAAATTTAGATGCAATAGAAGATACTTTTCTCACAATTTTAATTGGATTTTTAAATTACTATGTAAACTAGTAATTGATGGTAATAAAAACACGACGAGACAGCTAGTATAGGGAGACGCTATTTAAAGATCAACGTCGCACAGGTGTGAAGACACTTTTGTCCAATAAAGGTTTAGAGGCGTGGACACAAAAGGAACTAGGCCTACAATATTTACAAAGAAATCAATCAATACACATTACACATACAGGTCGAATTTAAAAAAAAAAAGGCCTAATGTAATATATAATATGGCGCTTGGCTAAATAACAAAACAAGAAGCGGCGGCAAGGCGGACTAAAATTCTGAATTAAGATTAAAATTCAATAAGTTTACTAAAGCATATTTAATTTCATTTGCCCCATTAATAAAATTAACTTAATTTAATAAATCATATTTAAATTTATTTCTTTAATTAATAATTGAAATTAATCGCATCGATGAACAGCAGAAAAATTGCACTTACGAATTTATGGAGAAGAACCAAAATGGATTTAATTAATAAAACCCGATTTAAGTTCAAATTACTTAAAAAGAAAATAAAATAAAATTCGGAGTTTTCAGCGCTGCACAAATAGGCCTAAATGTAAAAAGTATATTTAGAATATTTGCTCTATATGTTAAAGAAATGAGTGTGCCATAGCGAAGTAGATATAAATGGTTAGTGGTGATCATACTTTTCACCATAAATGTTAAAAGTGCGATCATAGCGTACCTTTTTTTGCCAAAGAAGAAAATTACTTGATTGGACTATTTATCAAAAAATGTGATCAAAAAGTGCCTCAAACTGGTGCAAAAAATACAAATAAATTTGAATTGTGTGCCCCACCAACCGTTAAGCGAGTGCGTGACGTCATGCAAACTTTCGTTCCGTATAATAAATGTAGTAGAAAAGTGATCTGCAGATTAATTATTTAAAAGACTAGAAAACGAATTATTAGAAATATATTGTCACGAAAGAAGTTGAAAACGATTTTTTGTGTCCTACCAAGATGATTTGATGCCTCACAGTCACACAACAATTTTTCCAAATAAAAGCTGATTTGTTTATGAAAATTGAAAAAAGAAATGTTGCCAACGATGGCGTGATGACGTAAGCCTGTCAAGTATGACGGCGATAACCACGCTTCAAATGTGTGTGACCGCACTGTAAATGCGTTTGTTGAGTAAGTACGCGCGCGTATTATTACTATATCGTTTTGGTACCTCCTATCAGACTATTGTACCGGGCCACGAAAGGATGTCCAAGTATGTCTTCGACCGGGTGTGTTTGAGCAAGTTGACAGCTTCGGCGTGCTTCAGACCGTCCAATCGGTGGCCGTTGACAGAGAGAATCCGATCGCCGCATCTGGATTTAAAAATAAAAAAAGGTGATTAATGACCAGATGCACGTTTAGCAGTTTTATACAGTTTCCATCGCAAACATGCCTTAGTTTTCCTTCTTTGGCCGCGATCGAGTCCTTGACGACCATCTGAACGTGGAAAGAGTGCTCGCCATGAACGTCGTCTTTGCCGCCGACCAAACTGAAACCGAGACTTTCGCTCGACGTCTGTCTGCGCAGAATCACAGTTCGCGTCAGATGCAGGGACCTTTGCCATTAAGAAATAAATTAGGCGAATCGTCACACTAAAAATTACGGAAAAATAAAAGGAAAGAAATATATGCATAAACTGACCTTGGAAGCCTGTGCCAGTACATCCAAGTGGGCGTGAAGGGATCGGGGCCTCGATTCGTCTCTGGTCCATCTGCAACCCCGAGTGTTAGAGACGTCGAGTTTGTGGCCACCTTCAGCGCAGCTACGGCGTCGGAGTGCGACACGCCAAGCAGACTTGTCAAATTCACGCTCAAAAGAACGTCACCCTTCTACATAAACGGTACATTCAAGATTATGAATACAAATTGTTAATGCATGAACAATATTTAATAAGTTTAAATCGGATAAATATTAATAAAATACCGTACTTATCAAATTAATGAAATTACGGTAATCAAATACAAATTCAATTATGAGACTACACTGTAATTTAATGCATGAATTTATTAATGTTTAACGCACTTTGAGGAGTTTACTTCGGCCTAGGCAGCCATGCGGCGCGATATTTTGAATGTATACTGGCGTGTTTCCCTGCAAACTCTCAAGCCCACCAGCCACGCGGATGCCCAACGACTCGCTTGGATTCTGCAAAAAAAAAAAAATGAAAATCCTGTTCAAATGGCAATCTTAAACGTTTCTCAAACAACAGTTGTCAGAAAATTAAGAGCAGGAGGCTGCAAAATGACACGAAAGAATTCACCTTGGCGATAGTGACGTATCTGGGTTGGACCTGTTTTTCAACCGAACCACTTCGACTGACCGATCGTGGGCAAGCTGCGCTCTCGGATAACGAAACAGCAGCTCCACCGCACGAGGACGGATTGAGGGTGGGCATCGATGTCGGCGGAGGCGTGTTTCTAGGAGGCAAGGGCGGCGCATTCTGATCCGAGTCGACTCCCAACAGAGCAACGGGTGAACCACCGGTGACGACGTTTGATTGCTGCGTAGTGGAGCGAGGCGGTGGCGAGCTTCTCAACGGACTATCCACGATGACCTCACGGTCGCGTGATACCAGCAATTCCAGGCGAGTTAAACCCGACTAGAAATATGCAAATAAAAAATACTAAACTTACACAACTCCCAAATAAAGGCTTGAAGAAAATCAAGCCTTCATATAATAATAATTAACACATAACGGTAGATTAAATTATTAATTTCCTGAATCGCCTCACCTCGATGATGAGATTCGCTTTGGCCACTGATGACCTTCGCACATCTTCCGAATTTATTTCCAGAATTTGGTCGTCGAGCCTGAGGCGTCCGCTTCGAGATGCAATGCCTCCATCAACCTTAAATGCGAATACAAAAGCATGAATCAATGCATTAGTCAAATGTTTTGATACGATTTTAGCATCATGTGCAACGATAAGTACCAGTTCCGAAACAAAGATTCCTTCCCGCAACCTGTTTATAAAAAAAAAAATAGAAAATAGATATTAATCCATAATCATTGACTTATTGAATGTAAACTTTTTTTTATTAATTTCAAATTTTTGTTAATGAAAGTCTTAACAGTGTACAACCTTTTAGCGTTCAATTTAATCCCAAATGACTGACGGGGATGTTTATCCAATTGAAAGGCCAGAATGTCTGCGCAAGTTTTAAAGAGAGGTGAAAAATAGTGCTTCAGATAAAGGCAATTTCGGAGTAAAGTAATAAATGTAAAATAACCAAATTTATAATCATTACCTCTATAAACTTGATAAGCATCGACCTGCTCCCTATAAACACTCAACTGGATAGTCTGAACGTTAGCCTTCAGCAGATTGACGACGTAGCCGTGCGGACAGTGCGTCAAGTCTTTGCCGTTCACCTAGTCAGATAATTTAAGGATTTGCAATTTCACTCACTTAACATGATTACTTTGGGCGAAATCATTGACGACTCGAGCTTTGTTTCACAAGAATTCACCACGATATTTGTAATAGAACAAATAAAATAGCGGGAATTGGTGGCAAATTTTCAAATGTTACCTCGAGAAGTTGATCACCAGGCTGTAAAAGGCCATGTTGTGCAACGGCACCACCCGGATGTATTTCCTGGATTAAAATGCATCTCTAAAAGAAACAAAGAAATCAAAATAAAATTGCTTTTATTAATTGCTTCAATCTCTTGCTTCGCTCGCTCTGCCAATCGATTGATATATCAACCAAGTCTCAAATGGGCAATACGAGTAGAAATGATTATATCAAATTAAAAACTGTTAAAATTGCCAACAAACAAAAAGACAAAATAAAGTGAGCAAACCAGAGGCGAATCGTAGCCTCCGACGACAGACATGCCTAGTAGTTGGTTCGAAGCGTTACGAGGTATTTCGATGCGACTTATGTGACCCTCGAGGATGGCTGCGGGCGCAGGAAGGTCGACGTCAACGTCAACAGAATTTACTAAGTGTCGCAAATAAAAAGAGCACACTTGTCAAATCTCGAGGCCAGTTGCCAAATAAAACAAAAACTCATTACGAGCGACAGTTGCCAACAAATGATAATGACTTAAAAGAATTTCTAGATGGACTCCAAAAATAAAACCGAGACTAATACGGTACACGCACCACATACGCCAACGCCGGTCCCCGAACTTCTTCGTTGCCCTCCCGCGGAGCCGAATTGGCACTCGAGATCGTGACGTTCCAGCTGAAGAATGTTACCGAGAAACGGACAGCCGAAACCGGACTTGGCACAGGCAGACTGCGCGCCGGGACACCTTCGCATAATGCATAAGGAAAAAATCTTATTGAAAATCAAGTCAAGATGACACGCATCGGTCGTTAATCTTGTATCGCCAAGAGCTTTGAAATGCACTAAAAATCATTTTGTTAACAAAAATGCAAGCTGTTTTGCAACCTCAACTCAAGACACCAACCTATGCTTCAAATGAGGTTCGAGTTCACTCCTGGGCAATTTGACGTGACAGACTTCTGCGTTCGGACACTCCACTTCCAGCTTATCCAGAAGCCTTTTGTAAACCAAAATTAAAGATTAAGTTTAGGCAGTGACGGGTAAACGAAAGTAATCGAAGTCTTACCTTCGGACCATCAGGCTGGCCGGATGACAGTCGTGCGCCGCCAAAGGTTGCCTGTCGATCGGACAGAGTTGCTGGATGCGCAAGTAGCTGGTGATACAGGTTCGGCAGAACGTGTGCCCACACCGCGTGTCGACGGGCGAGACGAGCGGCTGAAGGCAAATGTGGCACGTCAGATCCTCGTCCACATCGGTTCCGTAGTTGTAGACGTGCGGCTCGTCAGCCTGATGACTCTGGCCTGAGTAGAAAATGTAAAATAAACATAGCGAACATGGACTGGCCTACTAACAGACTCGAATTGCCGATGCCTTTTAATTGGCCTCGCTCGGACCATTAGTTGAATTACATGTACGTGCTGCTAGGATATATAGTTAGTTAATTTACACTAACCACAGGTGGCGCACGTCCGACACTTGGCGCTTGGCACGACGACGACGTCGCTGCTGCTGTTGCTGTTACTCCAATATGACACACTCATGTCTCTATACTGACGAAGATCACTGTCTATCCAATTTCAACTAATATTTCTAGTTTTGAATTTTAAGTCTATAAGCACTGCTAAGTCCACTACTGGATGCTAGCTCTAGTAGAAGTCCTAACGATGACGTCATATCCGCACGCCGGTCCAGTTGCGCCGACTCCGCCGACGTCGACGCTGCTCAGCAGCCGTCATTTAGATTTGTCATATATTCTTACACCTGCAAGAAAAAGTAAGAATTAATATAAGTTTAATTTGATTGCAATTACAAAATTAAAATAGCTATAGGCCTAGACCTAATTAAAAATATAATGAGGCCTAGTCTATTCCTAGTAAGAAAAAGGAAGAATCAGACCTATCTAGGCTACAAGGAACAGCCTCTGACTGCAGCATGGCGGTATGCCTACTATTTCCCCAGGAATGAATTCTTTATTCCTCATTTTTATAACCGGAACTTGAAAAACTTTTTTAACAAATGTAAAAATTCAAAAAGCATCAATATGGTTAAAACAAATCACAAATATCGTCAAAAGTAACTAAAACACTATTAAAAAAGTCCTCGCTCGCTAGGTCCAAATAATATTTAATAAATAATCACATTTTTTCTCCTTCGAGGCAGAAAAAAGCTTAATTGAACATTTCAGTCAAGTAACGTGACAACGTAAGCCTATCAGGCAATCAAGTTATGAACGCGGCCGTTTAACCGGAAGTTGACTTGATGCTCACATTCTGCGAATTTATCACAAATGCCGCGTCACCTGTGGAAATTCTCAGAAATAATTAGGCATCTATTGTCCAATTATGAATGTTCTAGAGTCAAGAGATATAATGGGCATCACTTCATCACTTGTTATAGCCACAAATAGCGCAGCTGCGTGCATGGTTCTTGAAGGCTTGGTTCAGCTGGCCCACGCGCCAAAATAATGCAGGTGGGACCCGAAATGTAACGAGCCTGGATTTTTGTACCAAGACGAATTATGCTGGAACTCGAAAGCATTTTGAAATATAATTCGTAACAAGGACAGGTAGGCCTAGAGGGGAAAAAAAAACTAATAAAAAATACCCCTCTAGCCTGCAAACAAATCCTGAAGACAAATGGCTATGACAGCTGGGGGCCCATGACAGCTGCAGGACCGAATACATGTAGCAGAAATCCTCGATTATTTTTGGAGAAATCGTCTGATATGCCCCTACCGCGCTGGGTGGCGTTGGGTGGGCCCCCGGCGGGCCCCTGGCTAAAAGCACGCGCCACTCTTAACCAATTGGACACAAGAGGTTTGCCAGGGAACCGCGGCACCGCGCCGGCAGAAACTCAATGACTGTGGATACCCATGTAAATGTACACTAGTGCCCCACAGTAATTTCACATGGGCCCCGCAAGGATGTTAATAAGTAGGCTAGTGTCCCGTAGAATTTGCAAATGGGTCAGGACCTCCAGGGTGTTGGTATAGGCATAATGAAGTTAGAAAACACATTTTTGGATGCCTTACTCGACTATAAGCGTTAACTGTATTTAACTAGGCAAGTAGTATCGTGTAATACTACAAAAAGACCGAGCGAGAGTCGGACTTTTAATAGTACTACATACTACCAGCCTAGTTCAATTGGAATTTGAATAGCAATTTGTAACTACAAGTTAGAAATTAATTTTATCAAATAGCACTTTCACTAGTGCTTAGTGTTGCATGCATGGAAAAAAACCAGGAATTTTTGGAAGGGAAAATTGGTCCGGGGTTAATCGGGAAAATTGGGGGGGAAAAAAACCAAAAAAATCAGTAAAAAATCTTTCTAAATAAATCGCGTTGAAAAGGCAGAATTCAACCCTGAGTTCTGTCGAGTGTTGGCGTGGCGCAGTGGTTACGGCCAACGCCCCCACGGTCCCACCCAAACCAACGTATTTTTTTCAAAAATTCCAAAAATCCTCATTCTTCTCTATATATTAGAAGCCACGCCTTCTTATTCTTACACACCAGGGTTCGATCCTGAAACCTTTGAATTGGGTGGACCCGTGGGGGCGATAGCCGTAACCACTGCGCCACGCCAACACTAGAGCTTAGTTTTGAATATAGTTATATAAAATGTGACAAGTTCCAAAACCCCATGTTGAGTCTATGGGGCTAACAGGAAGTTACCCAAAGCTCTATGTGGCCAACCAGAA
>JAQIYI010001397.1:0-12118 GCA_034700265.1 Polyzonium germanicum
ATTCAATTTCTTTTAATTAGGCCTACAGACTGGCTAGGCATATATTTAGGCCTAACTGATACTTATGTTTTATACTGAAATCCCTCCTCCTCCTCCTCCTCCTCCTTTCCTTCTTGCATGCAGAGCGAGCAATGCGTGTAATTTTCCATGTATATCAAAAATTCTCCCCCCACCCACTCCACCCCCGAATCCAATAAAAAAATGCAAAAGGAAAATAGACAATCTAATTTTTTTTCTTCTTTCTAACAAACGTCTCTTACAATTGATCGAAGAACTCGAAAGAAGCGAAGATCATGAATAATCTTATCGGAAGTTGAATACCCTGGATGAACCTTTTGGCGAATAAAATGTGCACTTGATCACCATGAATTGAACGCGTATAATGTGCAATTGCGCAGACTGTCAGAACAAGTACATGTACTTGACTGTGACTTGTTTATGAAGTTATTAACAGACAAGTCAGAAATGAGCATGTACTGATTATGCTGTATATTAATTGGAGGATTTCGAGGAGGATCTTTCGATTCGTCTGTCGGACAAACGTGTAATTTGTCTTTGAACAACTTAATTAGCCGCTTAAACATCCTCCTTGCAATCGTTAAATGCATATGAGTAGGGCGCGGATGCTGATCATCTAACACAGGACCATTTAAAATGGTAACAAATACAAGCAAAATGTTATGCTGGTATCACTACTGCATTTGAGCACCATGATCAATGAGCCAGCTAAGTGAGGCATGGCTTGAGCCGTCCATTTTGCTCACTAATGCGTTTAGGGTGATACCGGCCTAAGTAGTTGAGTAGTTAATATTCTGTTAGGCTTTAGGCCTTATGACAAAAATAACCAAAATAGGACAAAAAATTATATAGTTTGAATAGGCGTCACGTGAATAGTGTTTATGATTTATAAAGCTTAAGCTTAAGCAGTGAGATAATTTTGAGCGTGGCCCAGGATTAACTAAGCCTGATTTATTATATCAATAATTAAATCCAGCTACGTTAATCCTGGACCACGGTGTATACACGTATAAATCTCCCGTTTGAAAGATTAACTGCAGTTATAGTTAAGCCTCTGACATTGTGAGCTATTGCCGTTGGCCCAGGAGTATAATTTGGCGCTACTGCCCAGCGGCTATATACAAGTAGAAAGTAGACCTTTTTGAGTTTGAACATTTTCAAAACTCAGGCATAAAGACTTAAGTCTTGAGTTGAACTGAATCCTCTCTCAAGATGGAGAAATGCATTGAAAGACATGAGATAGAGTACAGAGAGAGTGCTAGTGAAAAAACAACTTGGCCATTTTGCTTGCAAGTCAATACACTTTTACGAATTATTTTTTAGCGAATGAAATTGTGACAACGACCTTCTAGACTATATACCAATGAACTTGAACTTTTTTTTCTTCAAATAAATATATATATATTCATTTAGGCCTATTTTGAAACGCTTTCTCGGACAAACTGACATGCTTTTAGGCCTAAGTTTTTTTCTTCTTTTCATTTCTTTCTAATCGCTGTCTCTGTCGTCGTGGTGCTACTCATGGTTGTTTTTCTTGCACAAGAGCGAAAGTATTTGCAATATACTTTTATCTATTTATAATACACAGGCTTCGCAAGGATCTCTTTCTGTACAATATGTCTACGAGCGGGGATTTTGGCCCGTGCGATTTTTCTCATAGGCGCCAATGAGCAAAATCGCCAATCGCGCGAAATCGCGAATATAAACATGGCTTAAGAAGAAGACCCCTTAGGAAACTCGTTAAATTTCAATTTTTTGTGCGTGCTTTATTTGATGATCCAAGTCCTTGGCTAGGCCTACTAAAGGGTTCACCGAAAACATCATCAGGCTAATGAACCGCGCGACAAGAACATAAAATAAAACACAGGATTCACAATGCTTATTATAGACCTAAATAGTGCCACAATACGACGTGCGGGCGCATCAAAACTAATGAGACGAGTATCTGGCTACAAACAATAGTTTAATGTTTAACTAATAGTGTAGGTCTAATCCTACCCACGCAGTGTTGCTTTTAACCAGTGCAAAATTGTGTGCAAAAGCAGACGACGAGCTTTTACCCAGTGCAAAATAGTGAGCGAAAGCAGACGACGAATTATTTTGCGCACTTAAAATAGCCCGAACATTAAAAAAGCTACAGAATTGTTATTCGCTTCGCTCGATCGCTTTGGGCCACAACTACTACAAGGACACCTTTAATGGGGATGAATAGGCCTAAGAAATAATAAAAATGGCTCTTTTAACTCGCTCTTAAATGGGACCATAAAATTTCTGGACCTTTGAAGTAAATGGGCCAAACTGAACAAGTGTTTACGCCGCCGACAACATTGACAAGACGTAATAAGGCGGAGCATCGAACCCATCGAAGACCCCCAATAAAATTCAAGACAAAACACCAAGCCAAGAGGCCCTAACCCAGGCTCGCCAAAAGACCAAAAAGTAAAGCATGTGAAATAGTGGAATTTATACACGCGGGCTTACAAATTGTTGTAACCGTTTAATGGTTCAGGCGCTTTATAGGCCTGCTCCGGACTTTGAAAACATCGTCAAAGTTGATCACTTGGACATAAACTAGCCCACTCTCGACGCTTAACGACGCACAGAGGGAGGGTAATGAAAATCAGTGGTGTTATGCAACTTGCAAATGAACGTAACCTTTATGACCTCATATGTATACACCTTTATGACGTTCGTGCAGCTTTTCCCATAAAAGCAATTCCAGAAATCCAGAGTTTTTACATTAAAAGATGGGGGATTCGGGGGAGGGGAGGGCATAACAAAGCTAGCCTTTTCCCCATTTATTGACGTCCTGTCCTGGCTCTTATCAAGAGCCTCTTATCTCTCACTTTCTTACCGTTTTGCAGCCCATCATGGAGGTCAGTGATACCTTGTTTATTATCACTCCCTCCCCCTCCCCCTCCTCCATCCATCCATCTTCACCGCCGCACCCTCTCTGCTAAATCTCACTCTCATCTGAGAAAAGGAAAATAACAACAACACCGCGCTCGCCATTTACCCCCTGAACCACAAAAAATAAAATTAAAAATAAAATAAAACCGCTTTCAGTGGGTTGTTAGAACTTGTTACTCAATCCCCCATCAAACCATGAACCCATCACTTTTTCCACCTTGAAATACCCCTTGGAATTTCTCTCTTTTTTTGGCCCACCAGAGAACCCCTCTCTCTCTCTCGTCCACCATTAAAAGCGCCGAAACAATACCCGAGGACATTTCCACGAAAAAGCGGGGATAAACACGAACGCGAAATTCCTCGAAGAATCAAACACAGTTTTCAAAACCACACATATAATTTTATGTCCTTGCTTTGGGCCTTACATTTAGGTTAGAAAAACAGGTCACTAACCCGAATTTAATATCTTTTTCGGGAACGTTAAGCTTTGGCCCCCTCCCCCTCCTCCACTCAGCCCCTCCTCTCGCCTTGCCAATTACCCCCTCCTGCCCAGCAAAGTCTTTTTTTCGAAAACTGAAATTCAAGATGAGGCCCAAAATTGTGCTTGAAAAAGTTAAATTTTGGATGAAAAATTGTTACATTTCTGCGAAAATTTGACATGCATACATTTAGGGGTAGGTGGGACCGGGCCAGAGTTAGCCTTTCTCACGCAGCATTTCTGCTCAACGAACCGAGAAACTGCGATGAGAAATAAATAAAATGTCGCTTCCAGATTATGCACAATGAAACTGCTGTGAATAATGTTAGCAGATCAGTGGTAACATCTAGCTGGCAACACTGTGCTCTAGAAGCGAGCTGGCGCAGTAAAATTCGACCATGCTGAGTGAGCCGTGAGTCAGCTGGATACCAACCTGCATAGGCCTGACTCTCAAGCATGATGATGAATTGACGATGCATGTGGCAATAACAATGACGTCATCTCGTAAACAGAAGCATCAAGTGACGTCATCATTGAGTCTCGACAGATTGCCGCTAGCTCGACAGTTGCCACGATTACTTTTCTCATTCCAAGTGAGGATTGAAGGAGGCTTAATGGGTGCCATCTGAACGCTGTAGGCCTATGGTTGAGGTCAGGGCGACGATGTACGATATATACAATTTATACATGTACATATATATATATATATATTAAGTAGGGTGGGGGGATCAGTGCGCGTGGTAGGAGGCCACCGAGTCAGATGGTAAATGTGCATCTGTGGCAGGTCAAAAACACACTTCACCCACTGATGGGTAATCATCTAAATTTAGATGTTGATGAAATGACGTCAGTCCAAAAAACAACACTGCGGTAGATTATCGAGAGAAAGTCTAGAGCAGATAATAATAAGAAATTAAATTGTATTAAAAAATTGGTTTTCATAGAAACATAAAGATAAAATGGGAGAAAGCTAAAGTTCGGGCAATGGTGTTATTCACACTGTGCATGCAGCGGCTCCGAATTTAGAGAAAATAAAATTACTTTTGAAATTTAGAGCGCTTATATATTTCTACTATTCTTGGAGATAAATTATTTTAAAATATACAGGGTGCGTCCGATTGGAGTGGACTCAGCTGGACCTGCCTCCCTAGCGCGCTAGAGTGATTAGAGATTTGTTTTTTAAACGTAACTCTTTACGGACACCCTGTATAAGCTTTTGAATTGAGGCAATTCTGACGAAATGGCGCAAATTATTTTGCAAATAAAATGGCAAAAACATGGAAAATAAAGATATAGAGCAGTTTTATAGCCCTATGAGCAACAAATGATTCAATTATTTTTTAGAGGGGAGAAAATATAAAAAAATAAGAAAATTAATAGAGAGTGCGTAAACTGCCTCCTCGTTTTACACAACAACAAAAAACCGCACGCACGCACAAAGGCCTTCATTATGCACAAACCGAATGCATCTCATGCTTTCAGTAAAGGCTATGGACCCACAGCCTACTGAACCGGTAATCAAAGCAGGTCACAAGACCCACGACCGGTCACAAACTCGCAACGATTCACAAACACAACAAGGACCAAATATATTTGAAAGGAAAAAAAAAAAAAAAAAAAATCAGATCGGTCTATCAAAATCAAGAATCTGGCCGCTTTATATCATTTACAATTGTAAATAACACGAAAATCATGGGATTTCAATACGCAGGTGATGGGGCGGGGTAAGGGCAGCTATTGCCTGGCTTTGAGGACCGTTTACATTTGATCCCGTTATTTCACCGGGAGAGTGCAAACAAACAACAAACAATGGCCGCTGTGACCTCGTTTAATATCAAAAGGAAATCTGAGGTATCCTAGTGCTTGACCCATTCTTTTCTACTGACCTAGGTCCTGAGTCCCCTACTGCGTTATTTGTACAGAAGTACAGGATGATACAGAATTCCGGACTTATCGGTTGAAGACAGGCCCTGATGACGTCATTTCTCCATTCATTGATAATGGAGAAATGACGTAATCTCAGCGCCTGTCTTGGGATTTCTTTTCAAGTGGAGACAGCTCTAAAAGTCATTATTAATGATTCCAGGCATAGAATTTAATCTAGCAATTGTTGGGTTTGTTGCTCGAATTTCGAAATTCTGTTACACACCCTGTATTTTTGCAACATATGCACAGTTACGGGAGTACGCCTGAACTAGTTATATTCAAAAGCTAGGCTAGTAGCAGCATGTAGTGTAACACTAGTTGTCCTAGCGAGAGACAAACACACGCAATTACGCAGCGTGTAATTTGAGTCTGAGAGTACTGCTTCGCTCGCTAGTACGACTAAAATGAAATCTAATATTTCTAAATTAGAAATGAAATCTACTATTTCTTAATTAGAAATTAAACCTAATATATTTTAGAAGTCCGAAATATTTACAATACAAAAATACTGGTTTTAATTGTAAAATTTCAAGCACAAGTGCAGCAACTTTCAAACACGCCTTACTTTCTACGTCACGCTATTTCTATTGAAGGTAAACTGCAGTGGGGGGAAAAACAAATTAAGATGTACGTTAGGCCTACTCTCTCTACTCGGAGGGCATTGACCCCCTGCAAACTTCACAAATGGAAAACTTTATAAGCCTATAAATCCTACACGCGTGGGACGTGACTACTGCTTAGGCCGAAGCAATATACCATGGAGGCCTACATCGTATGTACATATCCTCATGTATACCTCGTAGGCCTGTTATAAGTTTTATTGTCCATAAAATATTGGACCTCTCTGATGAGATGCATAAATGGCATTTTGTAGCCTATTTGATGATGAAAAATAAAACGCCGTAAAACCATTTTGAGGTCTGTAGAATCTGCCGACGTACACTGTAAACAAAAAAAGCAGATGTCCAAAAATAGGTTTGTCTGTACGCAGATGGATTGGGGCCTCTCTGCCAATAATAATGCAGCATACTAGACCTACTGCAGTGTGCCTATTCAGCAGACGATGATATAATTTTTAATAATAATGGATTTACTCGAACAATATTACCAACTGCTCAATTGAGCTATTTTGAAATTTAAACTTGAAAACGCTAAGTTGCATCAAGGACCATTTACGATGTGTCCACTGAATAGCCGACAAAGAGCGATCCATTAGTCAAAATGACCACTCCAAAGAAGAAGAAAAATATTTGAGCAACTGAACAAAGAAATAAGTGTGTAAAAAGCAAAAAAAATGGCGGCGGCGACGACTTCATCTGGTTTAGAGCAACCATAAATCTTCTCTCGTTTCATATAATTCGGACATCATCATACATGTCTAACATAATGTCATAAGTTTCATAAATGTATGATTAATCGTTAAGAAAGTTACTTGGCTGCATGGCCAGTCCTCACTTCATTCATTCGTTCCTTCATTCATTCACGAATAAAGAAATCTGCTAGACCTATTCATGAAATATGGATTTAAAAATTTCACGTTTCAAGCTGCCATCAACAGCTATGAGACTCCATGAACGGATCAGATGTAGGCCGGAATCCTCAATGAAAATCTCAGTACCTGTCTCGAGTCAAGACAGCTTTAGCAACTTCCGGTTATGATTGGGCGATCATAATTCGTGAGTGCGTAATAGGATGGAGAGGTGCGCGTGCAGAACTAATTTTGACTGTAATCTCCCTTAATAACCGGAAGTTGCTATGGCTGTCTTGACTCGAGACACATGCTCTGAGATTTGCATTTGTCAAACTTGTAGATCCATTCCCTTAGGTCCGATCGTTTGCGAGGATACGATTTGGCGTGCCATTTGGATGCGATCAGCGATTTCATTTTCGTCACACGCCTGCGAACTAAAATCGCAGATCGCTTCAAATCGTACGCAAAATGCGTACTTAATATCCTTTAGTTATGCTGACTGATCGATCACAGGAGTTGTTAGCAGATTTGAAGTAGACGCGAATTGAAATAAAAAAAAGGGTACATTACAATGAAAAAAGAAAAATCCATAGGATTTCGTGGGAACGAACAAAACACGTCATCCACTCAAGTAGGCCTTTTTCTCTTTCTTTTTTTACAAATCTCTGTAAGCGAGGTTGAATGGCAATGGACAACGTACTCTCAGTGTATATACATGTATATATATATATATATATATATATATATATACAAGTATATCGATTATAATATCAATCACTTTGGACAGCCGACAGCAGCATGGGCATATATACACTGTGTATAGGACTCGCGAGAGCAATACCTGCAACGACATTGTCGTTGAGAATACCGGTACCTGGACCTGGGCGTCCCTTGTCCGGCCATGCATTTTAGCTTTTTTTGTTCTCTCTTCTAGGCCTATATCTAATCCACCCGTTCATTTTCATTATTATTGTTGTTGATTCATTCGCACGCTGGAAAAGCCCATTTCAGGATTAGCCTAGTGAGTGTGCCTAGTCCAGGAACTCTTTTGTATTGGCCTACTGCTGCTGCAACCCCTTTATTATACACGTACCCTCCCTTGTATTATATGTCGAGACCATTATTCCATTATTCTATTCAATACATGTCCAGAATTATATTACTGCCAAAACTAAAGCATATGCAATTTCACATGGACCAACTGTTCTGCGAATTTCGTGTTAAAATCGCGCGCGAATTCATCACGTGGCTGCTTTTCGCCTGCACGCTTAATGTGCAATTATACTGCAAGAGTGGTCACGTGATGAGTTCGCCAGGCGAATATTTAACGGAAATAGGCAGTCAAAATTCGTCCATGCTAATTAAAAACCAGCTTAATGTCAGTTTTTAAGTGTCACTAGGTACGTGGGATCTTATAATTAATTGGACAGTTATGTCTGTCGGTTCGTCATTTCTAAAAATAAAATAAAAACCAAAACCCTGATTTGAATTGCTTAAATTGGAAAAGAACTATTGAATACATGTACAAAGGAGGCCTATTTAAAATTTTAAGTAAGTAAAAATATCAAAGATGGTGGATATGAATTGCATCGATTGAAGTGCCTGCGGTAAACTTTTTTTTTAATGTATTTTTTTTTCTTTTGTTCATGAAAAGTTTTTCAGTTTTAATTTCTTGATAAATTACGCGCCATCTTTGGCCCAACGTAAGGACGAGGATTAGTTGATGAAAGTCGGTTACGCCTAAAATAATGTCTTAGACAATATCCCTGTGTTTTTGAACCAGACCCTGGAGTTCACAGGACTTGGAGTTCTTGTTTATATGCATTGTTCGCCTCTAGGCAGGCTTCTTTCGACGTCGTCCCCCAATCCAATCAAGACACGGGAGATTTTATTGAGATTATTCACTTTCCACCTGTAGGCTCCCCCCCCCCCCACACACACTTTTGACAGCCATATAGGCATACTGTTGTATAGTTCAACAACTTGTTTAAATCAAGTTTTCTTTCTGTAGCTCCACTTGAAGCCATGTTGTTCGCTCAATTATTCATTTCTGACAACCAACACACGGTTCTTGACTCATGTTTCATCGTCATAAAAAATCATACAACCTAGTTTGTGTAAAGCGCATGTAGGCCTACCGGTAAGCTTCAGAATGTAAATACAATGCGGAGTTTAAATCTTTTCAAAAGACAAACTTAGACGAGTTTGGTAGGTAGACTACTTAAAATTTAAATAAATTAATTTGTGATGATGTCAATTGTAATTCGAAATTTTAATTTCAAATTGCAATTTGTAGTTATTTAAAATTACCCTGTAATTTAGTTATTTTTCATAGTAATTTTGTTAGGTATTTAAAGTAGGCTGAATTATTTTGTATAAAATCTCTCTCTTAATAGTTTTACTTATTTGTTTCTGCTTAATAGTGATCTGTTTGAAGGTCGATCAGTCGGCCGCGGCCGAGCCAAAGAACTGCCCGCCAGAAAAGCTTCAAAAGTGTCTCAACATGGCGTACGCGTACTTGGAGAACGATCGGTTCACCTTTCCGACGACCAAAGCCGACGTGGAAGAGGTTTGCAGCTCGTGGAGCAAATTCCTCGACTGCATCGAGGTCTACGTGGCCGAATGTCTGGACGACCGACAAAAGAACGACTTCAAGCAGGCGGTCGGCAGCATATTGGACAGCGTGCGCAACCTGTGCAGCGATCCTGACTACCAAGAGCGTGAGTCATACATATGTGCATTTCCGGCTGAATTTCTATTTCTAGCCAAATTTAGGCCGTACGCCTATAGTTCGGTCCTTGAGAGGTTAGGGTCAAAGTTCCTAACTTGAAATATGCGGCCAAGAACTACAAATAATACGCGTAATGTTGGCCTCATTTGCAGAGTATTTTCAACATGCCGATTGTATCAAGCGCACTTGCACAGACGACGCCTACTGTGGCAGATACTACAAGCAGATGACCAGACAAGTGTCTCAGGACTTTGATACGAACGACCTCTGCTGGTAAGAACTGCATGATGGACTGAGCCCTGTGACTTATTTTTTTTGTTTTGTAGAATTACCGTACGTTTCAGCAATCACAATCGCGAAGCAGGGAAATTTATACAAAATGATCAATTTCTAATATTTCTTGCGACAGTAATTACCGAAGATTCGACAGTTGCGTAGTCGCGAACACGCACGCGATTTGCGGATCGACGGCACGCGACTTTGCTTCGTCCATGTTGAACAAGTCGATGAGTTTCTTGGCGGCAAGATGCAAGAGTGGCAGGTAATTAACTGATTAATTAACTAGGTTATTAGACTTTGATCCGAGCAATGGATGCAAATGGACGCGACCGGAGAAGGTCGCGCCATATTCTAGTTCGGTGGGGCAAATACCCATTTTAAGACATTATAGCGTCTACATCCAGAGACTATAGAATATAAACTCTATAGTCTCTGTCTAGATCACGTGAACACGGTTAAAGTATGCATGCCTACTACAGGTATATAATTTCCAAAATCTTTTAGTTCGCCATCGTCGACTGAGCGGTGCGCGGACGCGAACGAGATCGCCATCGGACCGACTTTCGCAGTGTCTCCGGCACCACCTGCCGTCGGTCCCAGTTCGAGAGCGATGCCAGCGGCTCCCACCACCCTCGCCGCCCCGTCCACGAAAGCAGGCGACGCGACCAAAGGACCGGAAAGCCTCGCCTACGAGAACTCTTCGCCGCCTTCAGACGCTGAGTACAGACTGGTTATCGGTACCATCATCGGCGTGCTTATTTCGTTTTACGTGAAATTGGTTTGATTTCAATATTCTTTTTCCGCCCCTCATTCCACTGTACAAATTGAAATGTCTAAATGGCTAACCAGCTAATAATGCAGTTACTACCGGTATGTTCTTTAAACCATATGGTTGGTCGATGCTTATTTAGTGTAAGCATAGGCCTAATTACAAATTAGTACAGATGTCGTTTAACTAATTACTTTTCTACAGTCGGACAAGTTTTCGCCTCCAATCAATAAGAACTCCTTCAGTACGTATTGGCATCCATGTTTTTTTAAATCTTTTTTTATTCAATTATTTTTATATGTCATTTGAAAGGCGTTGAATTTTGTTCGCCAGTAACCAACGTGCTTTTATTGAACGTCCGCTCATCTGACGTGCGAACTATTCGTTGTAATTGTAATTGTATGTATATGTAATTGTTTAATGTATGCACATGTGATTGTAGGTAGGGTAAACACTAAACAGTTATTTTGTAAGCTGAACATCAGCAAGCTAAGTTATAATTGCACACAATGGCGGAATAATGGCGAGGAAAGTGATTATCTTTACCAAAGAAAATCACTTTGCTGGAATATTTCAGCTTCGTTTGGCTCACTAGGCTCACTAATCCGGATTCCAGATTTTTTCGAGCGTGATTTCTGATTTTTTATTACAAGCTATATAGGCCTATTGATCAATCGCGTTCATGTTGGCTCGCGATTTAATTAATCATCATAATTAATTAATTAATTAATTAATTGTGATGCCCCGTGAAGACGATTTCACTCGTGTAACAAACAATGTCCTAGGTAAAAAATTTGATAAAATTTACAATTTTTTCTGTATTAGCTATTGAAATGAATTAGTGGAGGGTTAATTGCACTTGTAATATGGCGCTTGCGCGTGTAATTGGCAGTAATATCCTATGAAAATTAAGTGCACTCGGTATATAATTGGGTTTGTTTTATTTTTGGGCATTCACGCGCGCTTACTACACGAATGATTAATTTTAACTAATGAAATCATCATTTTTTTTTTCAAACAGCGCTGCAAACTTTTGTTTACATCCAATAGGAAATATAATTATTTTTTTGTTAGAATTTTTTACATTAGGCCTAATAGTTAGGTGATTTTTGTAATATCTAATGTGGTAAAGATCTGCGAGGCAATTTTCTTATGGTGTAAACTCAAGTTATTGATTACGTTTAAAGGGCGATTAAATTAATAGTGAATATCACTTGTTTACAAGAGATACTGCTGTTCGAGTGAGCTGTATTCATGGTTAGGATTATTTGGCTGCATGAAAATTTATATAATTTTAACTGGACTTAAGGTTGGTACCGGTTATGAGGATAACTTGAGAGCGATTTGAAACTGATGGAGTTAAGACTCCTGTATCTCAAGTCGCGTTCAAGTTCAAGTTTTCCTAATAACTCATAGAGATACCAACTTGAGTATTTTAAATTTAAAATCATAATTTGTTATTTTTTTAATTTTATTTATTTTTCATTCATAATACAACTTATTACTTTAAACTACCTCGAGATAGACGATGCGAGA
>JAQIYI010001398.1:0-12115 GCA_034700265.1 Polyzonium germanicum
CCCTTTTCAAATAAGGCCTAACTTTATTTTTTGTTAGGTCCTGTTGCCGGCCTTGGTTAATAGCAAGGCCCCTCTATGTTTCACAATACAGGCTATTTCCTTCTGATATAAAACCGTTATCTTTGAAGAAATCACTTTGGCTCATTTCCTCTTGAAAGAAATTTTAAAACTCATGGAAGAATCTAAACTTACTGTGTGTATCGTCGGTGGTACGTCCTGTTGGGAGTCTCCATTTCACTGTCGACGTCGTAGTATTGTTGTCCTTCTGTTGTGTTGTCGCGAAACTCGTGGATCTACTGACCATTAGCGATGTCCGATTCACCTCCACTGCCACTGCGAGGAAGAGGAGGAGGAAGAGGCCGAAACCCAAACGTCTATCTGGCCAACGCTGATACTGCGCGACCCATCACTCCCGGGTAAGTCAACAACAAGTTTTTGATTGTATTAAGCCTTTTTACTTAGTTCCTTTTCATTTTCTCTCCATACACAAATATGCAAGTTCAAAATCAAAGAGGTCCGACATCGCAAACAAACAAAAAAAAGAACACAAAGACACAAGTCGAAAATCTTATCAAGATATTCCCATTTTAAGTTCTTCTAGTACACTCTTGTTAGTGTGTCTTTTCCCTGTGAATACCTCTCGAGAACTCTGGCTTTTTGTTATTTTTATTCTTTTCTACTCACTTGACTTCTGTCAAAAAAAAATACTATTAATTGATTGGAGTTCACATTTGGAAACCAGAGGTGGGCGTGACACGGGTATTTTAGTGACCAGGTTGTAGGCCTAATCAAGGAACAGGGGATGGTATAAGGGGTGTGGAGGATGATTACGACCCCTAATTCCAAGAATTGTTTTTTCTTAATTTTATTTCGCGAATTTGTTTACTTAAATTGTGTAATATTCCTAACTCTTAGTTAGGCTTAGTTTTTCCCCAACCCTACTGTGGAAACTTAGGTGTCAGCCAGGAAATGGGTGGCAAGGGGAGGCTAAGGCCATTTTCTGTCTCAATATCTGAATTCATATTATGATCTAGTGTATTATAATTCTGACTTTGATATTTCTATCCATGGTTGTCCTACTGTATGTAGGCTATTTTCAGCTCTATTTCTGGAAATGGGGTGGTGTATTTTCCACCTTATTTCCTCTATTTTCATGTGCTTTCGGTCCCTTCTCCCTTACATCCTCCTACTAACCTTTACCAATGGTTACTAGTATTTGCATACTATTTTTATATACGTCATTGGCTTTTTCCTTATAATGGACTCAGTACTATAGGCATAGGCTTAACACATTTCTTTAGGCCTATCTTTATCATAGGCTTAACGCATTACACTAGGCCTAGCTTTGTCATGGGCCTAACTTTGTTCTAGGCTTAGCCTTGCCATAGGCCTAACACATTTCTATCTTATCATTGTAGGTCTATTATTATTATAGGCCTAACTCTGTTATGGCAGCCTTGTTATGTTCAGCCTTTCTAGGGGTAGCGAGCAAAGCAACTGAAATTCGGTTTTTCATGGTTTACTTGAGAACCAGTGCCTTCAGCTGACTGGGGTTTACTTGGGTACCATCAGAAGGGGGTTTTACATCATTTCCAGGAAGTGGTTTTTCACAAAGTGTTTTTGGAATAACTCGAGAACCGTGCTTCGGATTCACTTGGGGTTTGGGGTGGGATGATCTATAGGACTAGCAGCATCTGGTGATGCTCACTTCCGGTTTTACTTCCTGCTTCCGGTTTTTGTATATCTTGGGAACCGTGCCTCCGAATTTGATGGGGTTTTGACTGCGATGATTTTAACAACCACTAGCTTCTATTGAATAAGCGAAATTTAATAGTTTATGGCAGGACAAATTTAATGATTTTGTATCTGAACTTTAAATATTATTTCATTGTTATCTTATTTTAATTTATTATTTTATTTATTCATTCAAGTCATTCATTTATCATATCATTTATTATTGACTTATGCCTTTTAATTTTAACTAATTTTAATTCTCTTGTATTTAATATTTTATAATATAAGCTTATATGTTTGATTTGGTTTTTCTCGTTTCTAATTCCTTCCATTGTGGAATGCATTGTGGAATTGCATTCCGAGAAGTGGGTGGTAATTTTTCCTCCCCATTTCCTCTTGTGGCCTGGGTTTCTTCTATCATAAGTATTAAGCTAATTTTTCTATGTTGGTGTGGCAGAACTTATTTATCTCGAATCCAATCTGTTTCATGGGGGAGGGTTTTGTAATTCACTTCGATCTCCTGGAGCTTATATGTTACTCCGGTGAGTAGGTGCTCAGCGGAGGTAACAGGGCAAACTTTGATGAACTGACGATTTATTTAAATTTTCTGGTCAATAAACCAGATATTATTGTATTGACTGAAATATGGATTCCCGATTATGAAATTACAACCTACTGCCTTCCGAATTACATTGCTGTAAGTAACTTAGTATCATGTTTGCAGGCTAATATTGAGATTGAACAAGCAGAAATTGTTAATGTACATGGTGTCAAGGGAGATGAATCAATAAATTTAGTTGCTATTTACAGACCAAACGAAGGGAATATTGACGAATTTGTAAGTAACTTAGATAAATATCAACTTGCTCATAAAAGTCTGAAAATAGTGATAGTGGGTGACTTAAATATCGATCTATTGTCAAAAATAATATACGGACGTATGCCAACGTCCCTACAAGGATAGATCATATACATGTACATTGTATTAGTTCAAACAGATGATGAAAGTTTGTATGTCGCTTTAGTTATTAAATTACATATCTCCGATCACTATGCAACACCTCTTTTTAGATATACAAAAAGCCTTTGATATGGTCGATCACAAGGAGCTATTAGCTGTTCTTCAATCTTTCTATACGCTCGTATAAGAGGGGTTGTTACTAATAGGGTTCTTTCTTATTTGAGTAATTGTCAACAATTTGTAAAAATAATGAGTACAAATAGTTCTCAGGGATATTTGAAAACTGGTGTCCCTCAAGGTATGGTTTGGGTCCAACCTTATTTTAATAACCTATGTTACCTATGTATGTAACCTATGTTAATAATTTGATTAATTTGAAATTTAATGTAGAACTTACGATGTTTGCATATGATACAGCATTAACGTATTGATAATATTGATAATTTTAATATGTTAGTTAATCAAGATCTTATGTTACTGGTACTAAAAAACGACTTTGACAATTAAATATGTATTAACACTCAAACAGCAAAGGTTATAATTTGTGTGATAAAATCAATTACGTATCGTAATAATGGTAATGTGTTTAGGCTGCATCATCACAATTATGTCGCTGACTGTTCTCTTTACCCAGAAATTGAGCAAGTTAAAAGTATAAAGTACCTTGGAGTAATATTCGATAGTAAATTGAACTGGTCTTTACATATCCAGAACATCCACTGTACCTTGTGTAGATGTTTACATAAAATGTATTATCTGAAGAAATTTCTGAGTTTACAAACTATGTTAATGCTGTATCATTCATTAGTTGAGTCGCATTTGTTGTATGGAATACTCTGTTGGTGTTGAACTAGGTCGGTTTGTAGCCGCAATAAGTCCAACGATTGTAGTAGCAGAGCTTCCAATCGCGTGAATAAAGATTCCAACTTCAGTTATTTCATAAATAACTTTGAGAATTTATTTAACTTTAAATCAATATATATAACTCTGTTAAAATACATTATATAACTTTGTTATTGAATTTCGTCGATGAACGTTTTAAATATTATGTAGTACGTTCAGTGAGCGCCAGCTCCAAGTGATGCGCGGATTTATCGCTCGTCCTTATAAAGTCTTATCCTTTTGCACTGGATGTTGTGCAGGAAACAGCATCATACACGATCACGTGTCAACTTTGCACATTAAATTCTGAAAACTACATTTATATTATTTAAATCATCCATGCGCTCCTATGCAAAAAAGCCGCGTGGCTAAGGCTGTCAAACTAATTAATACTAGGAATTTCAGTGATTTCCCACCTTCACATAAATTAAAGGGAAAAAATCTTTACTTAAACACTATTATCACTAAAAGTCGTTATCGAGTTCAACAGTTCGGGTGGAACATATATCAGTCACATTTCGCCTGTAGTAATAATACAAAGGATAATAATACGGATTACGCCTATTAGGGAATAATTGAGTTGAATGCTGCACACAGCGGATATCTTTTTGAAATTTAGTTTATTGGACATTCGTAAATTATATGTTTACAAATTATTTTTACGAATATATAAAAAATAAGTCGGATTGGACTATGGTGTGCATTAAATATACTCGATTACAAACTTCAGTTGTATTGCAAATTCTAATAGTAAATAGAGAATTCTCTCCTCATTTTTTAACTTAATTAGGACCCAAAATGTACATTGTACAATAAATTGCCTATTAACCTATGTGAACTCACGCCCTTTTCTAAAGTTAAAGTGGACTCAAAAATAATTTTGTTAAGTTAAAACATGTTAATCCTTGGTTTGATGTTGTTGTTGTATAGGCGGCTACTTATCGGAATGTTAAGTCTAAATTGAATAATTCAACTCCTATAAAATCCATTTTATTTGGTTATTTTTAATTTTAATTTATCATTTTTTAGACTGTTGAACTTTTGTGTTTACCTTATGTACATGTACATGTGCGAAGCTATTGTCACATTGGATTGAGGGATTATTGAAAAATGTAAACCCAAGATGTATTTTGTGTTTAATTACGAGATTTGTTTTATTATGTTCATCTCAATGTTGCCCTCACGCGAGCTATGTTGCTCTTGAGGGCATAAATAACATATTGCTGTATATTGGTTCTGCACGTTCTAATCAGAAGTTAATCCTTCCTTTCATCATAACCAGTTGTGAGTCTTTATCTGCAATAAGTTTAAGTTTCACCAGAAGTCTGGGAAAGAGAATATCCCGGTACCCCTAAGAAATCAATAGTATCAGTAAACAGCCAACCTAGGGTGATTGAAATAAGCCGGCTTTACAATGTACCAGTACTCAACAAAGATGGTGGCTTAGAGATTGAAAAATTGTAAAAATGTTCTCCAAAATAAATACTATTGTCAAATTTCAAATTAAAACGTTCACATATACCTATATAAATACTTCACTTGTATGAGCTCTGTAATGCTCACGACTTCTATACCTAATAGCCTAGAGACCCACTCTATAATGGCCAACCTAACAGTGCAACCACACGGCGAAATCAGATGGGGGGGGGGGGCAGAATTATTTACGCCGTGCTTCTCTATGCAAATACGCAAATAAGGACGGGTCTGTAGTAAAGGAGGCAGAAGGCAGAAGACGAAACATTTCTCCATGAAAATCTGAATGTGAATACAAAAAATATTTCGGTTTCAGATTTAAATATCGGTTTCATTGTCAACAGGAAAGCGCAAAACCGACTTTTTGGGCTGAAAACAGTTTTCCGTTTCAGACAGTCTGAGATAGAATCTTCAGTTTCTGAACAAAATTCTTCTCATGACATCACTCACACGTCTATGAGCCATTGAGAAGTGAAGATTCAGAATTCAATATGGTATTGATATTTTATCGGGAAATAGCGATGATTGATCCTAAGGGAGCAGATGTCTGGGTCGAACTTTATTGTTCATCAGCAAGCTTTTAAACCGAAAATTTATTGAAGTTAACAACTTAATCTGAAACTGAATTTAGAAACCCGAATTTTATTTCGATTTTAGTATCAGATTTTAATTTTTCGGCTATCCGTTGAACTCATCATTTTTTTATTTTACATTTTTTAAGATATTGTATAATGACACGTTAAGGCCGTCTGGCTTAGAAGGCGCAATGGAAAATGCAATTAAAAATAATCTAGTATGAAGTTCCACTAAATTTACTACGAATTGGATTCTATGTTACTGGTAAGTCACAATTCACTTCATGTTCTAGTATATATACGAACACAAGAGAAAAAAAATCTTTAAATTCTAACTACGCTCTGTTTTCCCCAGATTTATTTAAGTAGGTCAACAAGTAGATGCGATTTTATATTGCAAACATTATAACAACCAATGAGAATTTGGTATGCTAATCAAAGAGCAAGACGATGTATTGCATACTGTAGACGATACATAACAACATGATTGATCCCATAAACACGAAAACCCAAAGGACTTTTTAAACTTTACTTCACGATATTTTGAGGAAGGTGCTTACGACTGCAGCATGCAAATAAGCCGTAATTCTCATCAGGGTCCTTCGTAAATGTTATTTTTATCCAAAGTATTATAGGCCTATAAGATGATGTAAAAATAAAGCACATTCGAGACATGGAATAACGTTTTGAAAAAGCGATCAAACCCAAAAATAGATGAAATGATATGAAATCGGCATAATATTAAAAAAAGGGAGTACCTAGCTTGTAGGGAGAGTTGCACGTGAAATCACATCACGAGTAGGCCTATGCTAAAAAGAATAATTGGAGCAAGAATGGAATGGTAAGGCAGAAACACCTTTGAACGTTTCATGAACCGACGCTCAAGCTTAAGAGGAAGATTACTGCCTAAATAACTGCCGCAGTACACTAGCTGTTATCGAGCAGTGCACTGTAGTGTGGAAGTTATTTTTTGGCGGTAATACTATCTAAAGCTTAATCATCTTCTTTCAAGCAATTAACGTTCAACGGCGTCCTAGCCATTAAGGTCTATATTTTTTTATCTCACGTGCGAGATCTCGTGTACTCTTCTCTTGTTTTTGGCCAGTGCTAACGGGCTTTCAAGCCTATTGCTGGTGTACCGCCACCAGTAGTTTTAATTCAATTCAAATCAACTCAGTACACCTGCATTCAGCCTGTTTGGGGATTTCCCCCAGTTCATTAACGCATGTGAGCGTTAATCGTTATACACTATACAGCGTGGTCATCATTGTTAAATCGAGTTTCTACCCAAGTATATAAACTAAATAAACAGCTAAATTAACAAATCTTAATTAACAGCTAATGTGGCGACCAGGCGACCAACCTGGCGCCACCTAGCATGTCCAACCATAAACTATGTGACCACCATTTAACCCCTGATTAGTAGCGACTCAGCACTCATGCTTCTGTCCTGTTCTGAGCAGTTAACACCAATTGTGATCTTCATGTCACCTTTACATGAATAACCCTTTATGCTCTGTTTTCGTTAACCCTACGAGGTGTCCTCCTGAGGAACCACCGATCCTCGTCTATCGTGAGTGCGAGTTAGCTTGAGCTACATGTATGGTTTGAGATTTAGCGGCGGCCTCACCTCCGAGTTTGGCACAACTGGTGGAAGTGCAGTGCATTCTACAGAAGATTTTCACAGGTATGTAGATTAAAGGTGGCCAGGCGTTGAAATGTATTCTAGGCTACCAGCGACATATTTAACAATAGTGGAGGCCATCCCAAAAGGATGGCGCATTGTGTCAAAAACTACGTCTAAAACAAAGGCCTAGTGACAAAGAAGACACACCTAGAAATAGGCCTGCCCAAAAAACCAAGAGACACAAAGGTGGTGAAGAAGCGTCCATCTTGGACCGCCATCTTCCTTTTTTCCCCTTTGTTCTCCTCTCATACCGATTAGAAGAAGTTTTCCCTAATCAGTGGGGGGAGTAGAACGAATAGTTATTATCAAGCTATTCGGCTTTTCCCATGCATACTTTGGGAAAGGAGTGGAAAAGAATACAACTGCAAAGGCTAAAACGAGCACAAAGACTGGTAGCATGGCGCAAACTGGTGCTAACGTGTGGGTGCCCAGTGATCTAGCCGGCGCAGCTGCCCAGTCGACGGAGGAGCCAGCACCCGATACAGTGGCTGGCATAAAAAAGGACGTACAGCCTGATATCAACAATTAGAGCATGTACTCTCGCTCCCTAGGAGGAGAATACAGAGGCAGATGGTTGAAATGTTGGGAGATCTCGCAACAGTTGGCCATGCTGCACCACCAACTAGTGCAGGCCGTCAAGCTCACACCTGCGCCTCAGTTGCAGCGGCCGCAGCTGGTGGCTAAACGCCACTGAACATGAATGGCAGCCACCATGACCACGAGTCGGTAGGTAGCCAGCCACAATCATAGGTTGGTGGCCATCCTATTCTGCCGCCGGCAACAATCAAGCCAGGCCAAACCGGCCGGGTCACCCAGGTGGCTCACGGTCATCTAGACCAAATAGCCATCACGCTGACCAAGGGCCACATAACCAACATGAACCCTACGACTGTTAGGTTTACCCAACGAGCACCTCCAGTTGGGGCACTGACAATTTATGGTAGGCCCTTCTGACGGCCAAATCTGAAGTGCCAAATTTGATGGCATGGGTGACATTGAAAAATTCCTGAAGAGTTTCCGATCCAAAGTACCCTCAAATTGAAATCAAGAAAGGGCGGCTCAAGCCTTGATTGACTCACTGACTGATAGGGTTGAGGAATGGCAGATGTTAATGTTCTGTGATTCATTTTCGGGATACAGCCATATTCGGTCATCGCAGAAGAGCTGAGCAAAATGTTCAGCTCACCTGGCAAGAAAGCCAGTGACATAGTCGAACTGGCGGCTAAAAAGAAAATAGCCAGCCAGACTATGAATCTATCATGTACGGAGAGTTCTTCTGGACTTGTTCAAGTGACGAATGTCGAAGATGACCTTTGAAGATTGGCCAACCTATTGAGACAAATCTCAAATGTTTATGAATAGATGACAAATATGTACAAACAAGAGAAATAGGCGGCTGCAGTAACGGCATTGGCTACAACTTATGGTAGTCAGAGCTGGCAGCCCACCCGAGCCAGAACAAAATGGGCTCGCAACGACGTGGTGGTTCCAAGGGGAAGATGAACCCTTAAGGGTCGGTAACCGTGGGGTCAAACTCTCCTAAGGACAAGAAAAATCAGACAGCAGGTGTAGGAGCACCCGCCGCTTGAACATGAGAGCCACTGGGAAACCCCTAGTGTGCTTCCGTTGCTACAAACAAGGCCAGCGGGCCATACTATGTCTGACATCGCTGGAGGCGAGTAAACTGCCAAAGCGCTCGACCACTGGCAAGGACAACTTGCTGAAGATGGTAGGCCGAACCGAGTAGCACAAGAATCGTCAAATCCACCTAGTTAAACTAGGTTTGGTGAAGCCTAGGGTCTCGTGCCAACAAAATGTGGCATGAAACACGGCGAATAGGAAGAGGACGTCATGAACCCTCTCCTACTGAACTGTACGTGGTACAAGGCGAATATGCCTATGACCATAGTCCTGCAATCAAAAAAGCAGTGGCAGCGATGGATCGCTGCCATTACAGCAGCAGTTACCGATAGTGGAAGTGGTATTCCCTTCTTGGCAGCGTATTCCTATGCTTGCTGATACAGGAGCCGCCATTACGTTGGCTTCATCCTGCGTGGTGAAACACTTGCCAATTCAAGTTTCCCCATCTTAAAGATGTCGAACCAATCAAAACTAAGAACCAAGAGTACAGCCAGAAATTCTGCGTCGTATTTGGTTCCACTGAGGCTCTTCTCGGATGAGATGTTTTTCGCAATTGTTCGGCATCACTGTCGTGGATGGCCCCATTGTCAAAGCGAGAATGGACTAGCTTCATTTAGGCACTGCAACGTGTTTCTACGAAATGGACTTTCCCATCAAAACAGTGGACTCCAACGTTGGGCCCAGTAACATGGGCTCGGCTAAAGGAAGGCCGAGACCGGCGAAATTCGTGACGACTTTTGACGTCACATCACGAATTTTGACGTCATGCGGTGAATAACCATTTCAAATGGGACGCGATCTGGCCAGCGAATTCTCGAGCGAACTATGATGTCATTTCCTGCTATCTGCAGGAAAATTGACCAGGAAAAACACCAGCTGTCTTCCGCTGAAAAAATCCGCTCTTTTGATTGACTGCAGAAGCCACTGCGGAAGTAGGCAAGGGGCAAAAGTTCAAGTTGGTGACCTTTCCACGAACAGCCACGAACTCGTTAGCTGCCGTTTGTCACGAATTCGTGGTTGTTCGTTGGCGTTCGTGGCGACACAGTTTTAACAGAAATTCGTTGGCGTTCGTGTGAAATTCGTTGGCGTTCGTGTGAAATTCGTTGGAAAGTTCGTCCATGTGGAACCACCTTAAAATGGGCACCACATTTCACCAACATGGGCGCGAAGTCGCCCTATCACACCGCCCATGTTATAATCTGCAAAGCCCATTTGATTGCCCTAGCACAGTCGATTAAATTGAAATTAATGAACAACGAAACGAGAGTAATACAACGTAATAACACGAATACATATTGTAAGGCGCGATTACATAAAACATACACTTCCGAAACATACTACGACGTTCAACGGCTTGTGAATGAGAACTTGATCACCAATGGCAAACGTCTTAAAGTGTCGACGAATAGTTGGCTGCTGTGGAAACCCGGGTCAAACTTCCAAGTTCATCAGACAGTCGATGTGACGATTCCCCGTGGAGAATGGCACGAAGTGGTCCAACATCAATGCTTTGACTGTGGCCCAGTCGCACGGCTCCGATTGACGCTTTATAAAATCAGATAGCTCTGTGACGTACCAGTTCTTGGCTGTGTCACGCAGGCACGATGGCAAGCGGTGTAAGATCAGCTCGTCGCTCCAATCGTGCGTCTGGCTCTCTAAGTCCTCAATTCAGTTGAAGAAGTTGGATCCAAGGCGTTCCATGAAGATCGGGAATTCTACCTGTTGGGCCGTTAGGCACAAGCGCAAAATAATGAAAGTTCGGAATATTTGTACCAAAAGTTGAAAACTTTCGAAATTCTCAATCTGTCTGGTGCAACCACGCTCTGCTACCAAAATGTGAGGTCCGGGTTGAACACCAATTGAGTTTTTCACAGATTTCAACAATTTATTCGACGACTTTTGCAAGACGATACAGAGTCTCATAAAACAAAACAGAAAACAGACGGCGAAAGTACGCCCAGAACAGACGGCGATAGTATGCCAAGAACAGACAGACAGACTCTCGATACAAATTTGCAAAAATATAAATTGTCAGAATCCACGATCTAGCTGGCGAACACGGCTTTTTATACGTACAAAACTAACGAGCGCAAGATGGCCACTGCACGCGTTTTTTCGGCTGGAAAGGGTTGGGAGTTGAAGAGCTGACGTCACGACGGCTACCATGAGGTGAACTCAGGTGAACTCGCGATGTCAGCAAGGTCGATATTTGGGTTAAGGACGCGTTAAGGTTGCGGTGTTTTATGGCAGTGCAAGGGATCGTAACGTGGATGGTTTTCGTAGACAATAGGAGCCTTGCTTGCCTATTGTTTTCCGGCTAAATTTTGTAGTCGCCTTGTAGCTTAGAAGATTCTACCTGGCCGAAAAGTGCATACCTGAATCCAATCGCTTGGAGCCAGGTCACCTCTGGTGACCGGGGATGTGCAACAAGGGGGTTTGGCGAGGTGGGATGCTGCCGCTTTTACATTATGCTGCGCCTTCACTTCCCTAATTTACGTTTTCTTTTACGCATGGATAAATCCTGTGAAAAACTTCATAATTTCGTACAAATTGGTAAAAAAATGACTCAATTTACACAAGAAGGATTTTTGAAAATAGTCACAATTTCACCAATATTGGTCAAAATCAACCAAATATTGTTAAAAAAAATCCCTCGCAAGTTTCGCTCACTCGGTAATTGACTGCCTATGCGCGCTTGATTAATATATCCGACCTCAAAACGCCTCTTCTTGCCAACTGTTTACTCCGAATTTAAAATAGTTTTAGGCCTTGTACATTAAGCAAAGCAATGGGGCACACAGTACAAATAATTATTTCTATTGCAATTGGGGAGGGGGGGGAGGCAATGAATAGAATAGACACCGCACACGCTATTCACAATCCTAGCGGGAGTTGTCTTCAACATAACTTGAATTCTGACGTCATGAGGGCACAAAATGGCGGCCCCTGTTAATTTTAGGATTTCATTACGGTGTCTGAGAAGAGCAATGCCTGATTCAGGCTCATCACAATCCGACTGTTTTCTTGTATGTTGGTAAGTAATAGATTTTTTATTTTATAGTATTTTCGTTATCGGATAGCCGGTCTGTATTTGCGTCGTTGCAAACTACTTACCAACAAACAAGAAAAACGGATTGTGATGAGCTTGAATCAGGCATTGCT
>JAQIYI010001399.1:0-12108 GCA_034700265.1 Polyzonium germanicum
ATATTTATGGTCAAATAATTTTCGAATAATTAACTATAAATAAAACTTGCAAATTCCGGTAATTAATGATTACAAATATTTATGGTTATAAATGGTTATTTATTACTAAATAATACTTACATTGTATTTTTATGTGTAAATAACGGTTATTGAATTGTTTTGTTGAGCAAAATTCTGAACTTAATTTGTTTCTAAGAAGGCAAAAACTAAGCTTTTACCTTTAAAATCATGAATGTGGCCTTTTCGTGCATTTCCAGGTCGATTTTGACGACGCCATGGACCGCAATCGGTTTCACTATGGGCGCCAAGTTGCGAATTTGTCCGCTGCTCAGCGTGACGATTGGCTGGACGATGATTCTGGCGTGGGACAGTTTGTCCTCGGGCAACGGAGCCAAGTCACTGTACGAGACGGACACCTGTTTGGTACAAACAGTATATTAAAATTTTAACTAAAGGTTCGCGTTTAAATTAGTAAAAATCAAAATGATTATTGTTATTTTCTTACGTAGGTTCTGTAAAACATTCCGGGTTTGAAAGCTTTGTCGTCTGGACCGAGGAACGCGATGGCCACTTTGCTCTCAATGACGACGGTCTTGGCGTAACACGGATACTTGATGCCGAAGAAGTGCTCGTGGATGTCGGCCTCCACTTTCAGCATGGTGCCCGTCGTCAACGGCACGATCCGTCTCACTTCCTCCAAATCGTACTCGAACTCGTGAACGCCCTCGAACTGCAAGTATTTCATGACGTCATCAGGAATGCACGGGGTTATATAATTCCCCGTATAAATATGTAAGAATTGGTTAATTATATGCTATACTTTCAAATATTTATAAAAATAATTAACCTACTTTTATCAATTTTTCAGAGATTTTTTTCATCTTAGCACTTATGTTTCAATTTTTTTAAGGAAATATTTCCGAATTCACATTCCTAAAAAGATGTAAGGCGTCAGTTCGATAGGACTCACGTGTTTGATGAACCTTTCTTCGATGACGACCGGTTTCGAGCCACGCCCCGGTTTGGTCACCACCAGCCGCCTGGTCATGTTGCCGACGATGCGTCCTTCTTGAAGGTAGGCAGCGCCGATCTCGCCGGACAGCGTCTGTTCCGTGGTGACAAGGAACTCGGGCAGGATGACGTCCACTTCGTACTTGGGCCAATAGTACTTCTCGACCAGGACTTTCTGCTCTTCGATCTGTCCGTAGGTGGCCACTTGGATCGTCCACCAGCCTTCCGACGGATAGCGCGGCACCATGTACTTCACCGTTCCCACACCTGTGTGAGAAGAGCAATTAACCGCATACACATTGTAGAATTATAGTCCGGTAAGATTTGGGCCCAGCTAATATTTGTTTGTTCTCAAGACTCTTGTGGCTCAAGACTGCCTCAACACTCATATCTGAGTTGCATTGTCAACCTCAGTAGGATATATTCTAGGCTTTTAGAGTGAAAATTCTACCTTGATTAAGTTAGTCAGACTTGAGTTAGTCACGCAACTCAGTCTTGACTGAGAAAATCAAATAATAATTTCCAAAATCATAAATAAAGATTAAAATATGTCCTGGGAAGAAAAAAGATGATCAACAATTTAAAATGGTTCTGGCCTAAAAGAAATTCCATGAAAATCTAAAAAAGCAAGAAACAAATTTGATTAATTTAAAGTAAAATTAATAAAATTTCTTTATTAAAACATTATAGCATTAGTAAAATAATGAAAATGATATGTATAAAAATACAATGAATAATTGATTAAAATAATGAAAATTATAAAAAAATAAATGAAAAATCAATAAAATAAACTAATGAAAAATCAATAAAATATTCTAATGAAAAATCAGTCAAAATGCATGATAAATCAATAAAAATGCACAAAAGATTACTAAAAACCAGCTTGCGATGGCATAATTGAATAGAATTGAATAGGCCTCATTAACTGACCTACGTTAAGTTGTATGGAACGATAGTTGGCCATTACATTCCTCTCTGGATCCTAGAGAAAAAAATTATGATTTGGAAACACATTCTACAATGGAAATGTGTTTACAATTTCAAGAAATATTTTTAAAATTTCTACAAACATTGACAACATTTCTAGAAATATTTCCAAAATTAAGTTATTTAAGTAAAGTTAAGTTTGGGTAGCAATCGTAGCATAGATCTTAATCGCTCACCAGGATGTTGATGTTGATTGGTCCTGAATAGGGCTTGAGTTCCATGTTCAAGACGATCACGCGAATGAGCACTGAGTGCAAGAACAAATGGTCAAAATATCCTTTAGAATTCTCAAACGAGGCTAGTAGCATATGTACATGTAATACTCGTCTGAATAATAATGTTGGAGCGAGCTAGCTCTGCTCGCTCGACGAATCAATTAATTTCCACGTTCTGTATGTTTGTGTTCGCTTAGCCTACATATGTGCCCTACTTGGAGTGTCGTCCTTGTAAACCGGCCTGCTGTTGTGGACAATGATGGTCAGAAACCTGGGTGAAAACGTGAGTGCTGACTCTTCGTGGAATTCGGGACCCAGGATGCTGTTGCTCGTGCCAGTGACGCGAAGCTTGTAATCGCCTTTGATGCTCGTCTGTGGTATCTACACGCGCAACAATATTGGATTTCAGTGAAAAGTTTTCGCGATTTAACCCCGGAAGTGGAATTTTTTGGAATTTTTTTCTAATTTTTTTTGGAATAATCAAAAGCTCACGCTCATCAGCATTCGATCGCTGTCCACGCCGCTGATGGTCGTGCGAGCGGCGCTGATTTCAACGCCGTCTCGCGAAATGGACGTCGTGATTTCGGTGGTCGCCGACGGTTCCAGCATATGCACGACGATGCTGTAAATGGAACCCGGACGAATCGTCTTCGGCGCCAGGACCATGTAAGTGCTGACCAAAGCAATTGTTTATATTCAGTCATTGCCTACAACTGTTCATTGTAATAACAAGACTAAATCCATTACGGGTTGAGGTGAACCCTTGTGATTTCCTGCAGGAAATTCTGTATGACGTTCGACTGTCCGGGTCTTTGGAATTGCTGTCCTTGTCCATTGTACGATTTCAATGAGGCAAATAACAGCAACAGCCAAAGTGTAATTGCTCTGAAAAACGAAAATTCAAAGAATATACAATTTGAATTTGATTTCTACGTTGAAAACAAGACAAAAATGGGCAATTGTACTAGTTATTTTTTCAGCAACAATTATCAACTTGTTCATTTTTGATGAATTATTTTAAAAATATCCTAAAATAACCAGTAAGACATGCGAAATGTATTTTGGAATTTCCATCAAATTATCGTAGACCTAGGCCTAATGCATATTGACAATTGAAATAGGCTTCACCTATGAAAATATTCTGTAAATGCGTTTATGAATCTATGTATATGCCTAGCGAAGATTCCATCAGTCCAGTAATGCAAATTGGAAAGTCTCTTTGTAATTATAGATCTAAAAAATCCAACGGATTTTGGAAAAATTCAGAGTTTTTTTGTAAAATTACATTCCCTTTTTGAACTGAAAGTGCAAGACATTATGGAAAATACCAATTATTTTTGGAAAAATTCAATGTTTTTCAGAAATTTCCAATGGCTTTTGGAAAAATCCAATGTCTTGTGGAAAAATCCAATGTCTTTTGGAAAAATCCAATGTCTTTTAGGAGGAATTGCAATGCCTCAAGTTGGGTGGACAATTCCAATTCATGTTTTGAAAAATATTGAAATGCATATTTGAAAGATTTCATATCTTTCATTAGAAACTTAAAATGCTTTTTAACGAGCATGATAATCACTTGCAAGCGTCTTCGGACAACAATGAAACAGCTACTGAACGGTAGTTAAGTTTGCTTCTAATTGTTCCAGTTGGTGAGTTGCTTCCAGAATATCGTTCAAGCATTACATAAAACTGTAGCCAATCAGAAGGACCAAATTTCTAACGACTAGGCATATTACAATAAGAAGACGATCGAACGTCTCAAGAACTTGGCACGTACATACGTTGTTCATCAGACATTGAGACAACTCTGTATTTCCACATTGAAAAAACACTGGACATGCCGAGCGTAGGAGAAGCACGACGCCTTAAATTGAGGTCACGTGACAAAGTCACCAGATGGAATCCACATATTGTCGATTGTGGTTTATACACAGTACCGTAGCCTTAATTTTTGTCATTTTGCAATTATTGTTCGTATCAGTGTGGCCAAAGACTTGGCTGGAAAAGCTCGCAAATGCCAACAATTGACTTCACGGTTGTTAAGCCGTCTAATTGCCGCGCCCGTTGTGCCGCCACCTATTGTGGTCGGCCGATTATCCTCGAGAAAATTCAATATTAATTGTAGGACCGGAAGTGCGACCAAAATGCTTTTAAGATTTCAATCAGCATAAGATTTTTTTTTTTCCTTTTCTTTTCAATTTCATTTTTAATGACTCGAATAAACAGAGATCGCTTACAAGTTTGATATTGTCGACATGCTCTGCTAGCAAGACTTTTTCTTGACTGATCATTGTCCACTTCCGGTTCGAAATATTCACTCCGACATATTGGTTGTGGTTCAGCAAGTTCCAGCCTAGATTTTAAGAACATGATCTCTGAGTGGCTTTTGTGTGAATTGTTTCACAGGGGTTGTTCAAAAAGTAAATGGAGAATTTATTCTGTAAAAATTACAGAAATTGAAAAAAAAAACAAATTTGATTGTTTATTTCAATCTGGTGCTAAATGGCGCTCAATTGGGCCAACAATCTTGTATTATAATTTGTTTTATCACCATGTATTGCGAAACCTGCTTAACTGTTGTATAAGCTTATATGGCTGCAGTTCAGTTTGATCAGTTTTAAGTACCGGAAGTTGTTCATAAAATCGCAATTTTAGTCATGATTGAGGATGTTCATCATCAGAAAATGTGCTTTTTGAAACTCTAAAATAATCAAACTTTCACAGTCAAAAGCTAAAACTAGAACCTGCAAGCTAAGGCTGAAATCTCTAATGACTTTTAGAGCTGTTTCGACTTGAAAAGATCCCAAGACAGGCTGAGAATACGTCATTTATCCAATCCGTGCAGAGAGAATGGAGACATGCAGACGTCATCGGAGCGCCTGTCTTTGCATTGTTTCAAGTCGAGATGGTTCTAAGTCATTAGTCATTCCAGCTTAAGATACGTATACGTTTTGGCAATGAATGCATGTTTTAGCTTTTATTGTGAACGCGCCATAGATGAGAGCGGGGAAGTGCAGGTAAAACAGTGTTAACCATGCATTCAGTCGCGCCATTTTGTTGAAGGTAAAACCCAAATTATAACGCGTCACATTTTATTTTCAACCCTCATCATCAACCCACATCAATCATGTTTAAATCTAAATTTGTTTTGCCATTTTTCTGTATTATATACATTTTTTTAAATGTATTTTAGGATGAAAGCTGAAGCAGATGCAGAAAATGCAATTTTCAACTTTTAACTTAATTGCTCTTACATGTAGCTTATATGCATCACGTTTGCAATTTCAGCCAATTTTGCAAACAGGCCCACTGGTGGCCTGCCGACTTTTTGGCCCCAATGGTTAAAGTTAAAGTTAGAATTAATGGCGCGTGAAACTCCAAAGACTCCAACTGGTTGACCCCATCGTCGCAACAAAAAAACTTACTTGAGTTCAGAGACAAGCTTGTAAGTTTTGTTTCAGTGTTTCTGGATTAAAGATAGCCTAAAAGAATTTTTTTCTGCTTCTACAAGACTACAACTACTACATGTAGGCCTACTAGTAAAACAATCCATATCACGTGACCTCAGGCGTTTACCATTAAAAATGCTACGTGATGTGAAAAACAATGTGTGTGTGTGTGCGCGCGCGAGGTTAGTTTATAAATTATTACCTTACGTCACCAAGCCGAAGTGTTTACCATTTGTAAGCTTAAGAATTTTTATTTTTGAAGAAAAAAAAGTGAAAACAACTTTTTTTTTCTTATTTACTTGGCTATCTCTCTTGGCCTGTTTCAAACGCGAAAAAACTCACTTGGTTCAACCATTTGAAAATTAAAGGGGTGGCGTCAATTATTTTCACTTTTTTTAGTTTCGAGTCTTTACGATCATATTTTTCTCGTAGGCTTAAGGATCATATTTTGAACAATTAAAATTTTTTTTTTCTTTAAAATAATGCCTACTGCATGAGCATTTGGCACGGACAATCACCGCGACTTGGTCTCTTCGTCACCACGCATGGTTTGAAATCAAACGAATAGATGGCGCCACCAGCCCTTTGAAGCTCACAGTACATCAGATCGCATGGTGGTGAATTTTCAGGCCGAAAAATCAGTGTTACTCCCCCTTTAAAGATTCGGAGGAGTTGAAGGAAGTCATTTTTTTTGGTGTTTCTTCTTTCTGTCTGTTTTTCTTGTCTAATCAACATACGTCAAAACGACGTCGACACGTGACCCGGTAAAATTGAAAACAATCGTGTGTTTTTATGTGACTTATTAATTTTCTCATTGTGGTCAAGATTGATTGGCATCGATCGAAGCCTATTTTATTATTATTATGCCTTTTTATTGTTATAATCAGCATTTTTATATTGAACTCGGAATAAGAAATATAAAGTTCAACACCCTCTTGACGTAGTTTCATCCATGTTTTTTTTTCTTCTTTGAATGGAAGTGAATTTAAAAATGCAACTTATAGGCCTAACAATTTATTATTATTAGGCCTATATGGAAATCTAGTGTCCGACTTGTTGTATTTTTAGTGTTAGTGAGGCGCGGTGATATGGAAGTGACCGAAGCACCTCCCCCTTTAAAGCTGCCTACGCAGACAGGGCATTAGTACCCGGTATATACTAGGCTAATTGCATGTAATATAAAAAGAATGTTCGACCAAGAGTAGGACGCTAATACATTAATTTTATTTACTTATTTATTACATTCATTTACCGAGCGTAGCCTATTTCTTAATTACATCCATTTATTTTTTAATTACATCTATTTATTTGTTAATACATGTATGTATTTATTAATTACATCTATCAGTAGGCTATAATTATAAAGTAATCAGTGTTTAAAGTAATTACATTCATTAATTAATAAATAGTGTATCTGCTTGTTTATTAATGTATTAATACTGGTAATTATTTACTTATTTATATCTTGTTTATTAGTCTATTAGTTTATTATTAGTTAGTATTAGTAGTTAGTGTAGTAGTGTTAGTATTAGTAGTTTACTATTAGCAGTCTATTAGTTTATTAGTCTTTGTTTATTAATCAATTAATTAATTTGTTAATAACCCTCACTGTCATTTAATTTAATAACTTATTAATTATTAGGTCAAGGCCTATCTTATTTTATTTACCCTACTTGAAACACAGCCGCTATGTACGAGCTTAATCGTAGGCGGGAATCACTAATGACTTTTAAAGCTGTCTCGACTTGAAAAAATACCAAGACAGCCTGAAACTTATTATTTTAACACTATTGGTGTTTCCACGCAATATGCAATCTTAACTAATCGTAAATAACAGGGGGGCTTGTGAAGCGCGCCAGAAGGTGGCGCTGAGAGAAGTATAGTTACACCCCTCTTATCAACATGGAAATCTATGGAGTTCTTTATGAATATTCTGTTTAGTTAAGTATTTTTTTGTTTTCCTTTTCAACAATTAGGCATGTCTATTTCTTCATATTTTGGCCCGTCACTGCGATTAAGGCTTATATTTCAGGAAGTAGACTTTTACCCATTGAAAACATAGACTTCCAGGTAAAACTAGCTCGACTAGAGTATTGAAAACCATCTTTTCTTTCTAATTTCAAGGTTTCCTGTATGTGTGTGTGTCTGTTTACTTTTGCATCGAGTGTTTAATCACCCAATATGTCTGCCGCCTAAGAAGTCCTAAACGTGAAAATCATTGCATGTAGGCCTAGCTTGAATTAGTACAGCGCTAGTTTGAAGTGGGGAGAGAGAATGAAAAAAAATCAAATTTCTTTTTTAATGGAGGTCAAGCATTTAAAACAAGTTTATTTCTTACCAATCACTAGACAGTCTTGATGCAAGGACGAATTGCTTTATATTGTTCGTCTTTTTCATCTTATTGACCAAACAACTTCCATAAGTCTTGAAGATACTTCGAGAAACGTCAAACTAAACTGGTGTTCCCCTTTAAAGGGTGGTTGGCACTCCAGTTCAGTTGAACGTTTTTTGATTTTACTTCTAGGCCCTATTATTTAATTTTTTTTTTTTTAGATATATCAAAATTTATTCGAAACATTGTTTCTAAACTTGTTTCCTCAATTCGTCTTTCTAATTAAAAGATTTTCTCTGTGTTGCAGAAACCGAATATTCATGAACTATAGGCAACATATTGTTTTTTCTTCGATAAACATATATTTTCTTACCGGAAATAAGTTTTATTGGAGCATAACGCAACCTCGTAGACACCTTACAATATCATCTGTCGTAGGCCTACATTTGGTTACCCTTAATTCTTTTCTTTATTATTATGCCTAGGCTATACTGATGATTTATTACTCCTATTATAGCTTTGATTGTGTTTAGGAGAGGAAGCGGAACCGAAATTCGCATAAACCTATATCTTATTTATTTCTATTTGGGCCTATTTTCATGGGTTGTGTTTTTGCTCCAAGCAGACGACGAACTATTTTGCGTGCTTAATAAACTAGTTTGCGCACTACTATGAATGCCCGGGCAAGATGAAACACTGCATGCGGTGCTTATTTTTCAATGCCGGTAATCTTCAATAGCTTTTCCCTACAATATGTATACCGGTAACTAATTAACTATAGGCCTATACAGTCTAGTCAATTATAATGCTTTACCTGACCACCGCACTAGTGATTAGTCACCATGTGCTAATAAGCCAATGACGATTGGCTAATATTGCACTTGTTGTTGGTTTTGACGTTTTGTGATTCAGCTTGAATTTTTTTACGTGGGTTTTAACTTTTGCCTCCGTAAATTATACTTAGTTTCTTGAAAATTCAAAATGGCGTTATTTTAATACGGGCCAGTAGGCCTATAGAAACGAATAAACAAATTTTACAAAATGGCGATTCTAATTGAAAAGAACGACGTCCCTCTTTAAAAAGTGTTAACGCTTGGCGATTATAAAAGTAGGCCTACGGTAATGTAGGCGCTAAAGCTGCGCGTAATTACTCTTATTAGTTATGACTCGAATGATTAAGCGTTCAGGTGTATGGGCGGATTCGCAAGCCAATGAGAGTGTTTTGCGACTTTTGCGTGCGATTTGGCGCGATTAGCGATGTTTTTGTCTACTACGTCACTCCCCATCGTCCGCTATCGTTCCGACGCTAAATTTTACTTCAATGTTGTCCCGTCTGTAGGCCCACATGTATTCATCTTGTTTCTAGTTTTAAATTTCCATGTTTAAAATTGTACCTATTGTGTGTTTCAGGAAGAAAAGAATATTTACATTTTATTCAAGTTATTTGGGTTTCATTAAAACTGGGTTTTTATCTTTCAAAATGTATTGAGTACCGGGTATTCAAAAATCAAAATTAAAAATTTATTCAACTTTACTGTTTACATGTTGTACATGTACATCGAGTTTTAGGCCAAATGTAGCAAGTATACTTCCGGTATTACTGGTGAATGTTTATAAACTTCTGAATGTAGGTGTCTATCTGTAAAGTAATTACCTACCGTAGGCCCAATGTATATACATGTAGTAATAAAGCTCTAAGGCCAGGTAAAAAAACAATTAAAAATAATTCTGAAATGATCTTAGTTAATATGCAATGTAAAAGCTAGAAGATTGATCTCCATAAGGCCTGTAAACAGTGTTCACGGCTAGCCCCTGCCACCTCACTGACGCCGACTTTTCAAACTTTTTAAACTTTGAAAAAAATATCAACTTTTGAGTTTTTTGTGAAATCAAATTTGAGTTTTAATAAAAGACAAATTAAGGTTTCTAAATGAACAAATAAATGAATGAATAAATAAATTACAAAAACTATTATAAATAATTGTGAATAACCTTCATTTAGGCCTACCTCAGCTTCATCTCTGAGCGTCGTAATCCTTCACAAATTTGAAATTCATCGCCAATAATTTGAAGAAAAAAATTCTATAAGAAATTAAAAATTGAATAGGCCTACAAAAAACGAGAATTGTATATAAAATATATATAAATTCTATAGGAAAAATAAAAAATTGTATTTATAAAAACAATCAATTTAAGATGCACAGATTACAATCCAAATTGTTGGTCGCGTTCAAGTTAAGCACGTTTAAGTTAATCCGCATCAGGAACGATCACACTCATGCACAGACGCACACACCTTTCCCCATCATCATCTAAATACAAGGATATGCAATACAATGTGTACCTGTTTAGAGAGGTTTGAGATTTTTTTAATATTTTCTCTCTTGTTGTTGTTTATTGCAAGGGAGGGCACTGAAAATCTGTGTAAAGTTTGGGGCTGACCAATGGACAGCGTCGGCCTACGCATTCCCACACCGTATTTATAATTTAACGCGCCGTGTCGATCGAAGGACGTCGCTAAACGAGTTTCCAAACTAGTTAAGCCTATGATCTAACTTACAAAGAATTTTTAGAACTAGTAACAAGAAATGTTAAACCAGTCTGTTGAAGGTCTATTGATCGCCAGCGCCATCTACTGAGAAGATGCATTTTTTATTTGAACTAGGCCTTCTTTCAACTAGGAAAGTTAAATGCTTTTAAATCATATGATTATACTTTGGTTAGTAAAAAAAAACTTTGCATGAACAAATTGGACAGTAAAATTTATTAAAAATAAAATACAATTCAGTAAAAAAATACAATTTAGGCCTAATACAAAAAAATTATTTAGTAAACAATAGGGTTTATTTAAAAAAAAAAATTCAATAATTAAACAATACAGTGTATTTAAAAAAACAATTAACCAATAAGCATACGGTTTAGATTAAACAATACGGTTTATTTAAAAAAAACAATTCAATAATTAAACAATACAGTGTATTTAAAAAACAATTGACCAATAAACATACGGTTTAGATAAAACAATACGGTTTATTTAAAAAAAACAATTTACTAATTAAACAATACGGTTTATTTAAAAAAATACTAGTAAAAAAAATCATTTACCGTAGTAAACAAAAATAGGCCCACCGTAGGCCTATAAGCTTAGGCTACTACAAGTTAGTATACAACTTGTAACCACTTAGAGCCACTTAGGCCTATAGACTAAGTAAAAATCAATTATAATTAGCGGGCTATATTAGCGGCCTAGGCCGCCTAGCTAGCCTCTAAGTAGGCTGCAGGACTATATGTATATAGCCCGTAATTATAATTGATTTTTACTTAGTCTATAGGCCTAAGAGGCTCTTTCGTTTTGTCTTTTGTGGCTTCAGATGAAAATCAATGGCAATTTTTGCAAGGCATTAAAAAATCGATTGGTTTGGCCAAACATTGATCGCTGATAATAATTCAAAGCTACCTTATAGGCCTAAATGTAGGTAGGCCTATATAGGTCTACCTACAATGTATAAGGTAGCTTTGAATGCATCTCGATCATTGACATACCTGTACCATACCCGGTATTTAGTTAGAAAATATAGGCCTAATTAAGCCCAGACACTAGACTGCATAGCCCATTAAACTATAATAAGCCTAGGCATTAAAACGGGTCTTGGAAACCATAATTAAAGTTGCTGGGAAACGGTTGCTTGGCCTATGTCCAACCTATGCTTAATTGCCTCAATTGCATGTCATGGGCGCCAAAACAATTTTCAAATATAATAAAATGGCGCCATATTTTGGCGGGAAGATTGATATATCGGTAAAACCAAAGAGTTATAATAGGCCTATCACCTATAGAGTCAACGGTGAGCAGCAGCCATGAAAGGGAAACATGGCCGCGATTTGACATTGAGCACGGCAGCTCACCTAGCGGCAAAATGTGAAGCTTAAAAAATATTTGTTACTTCCGAACAGAAAAATCCTGCCAGAGTCAAGGTATATAGAATATCTAAGGTAGCGCCATTTTACGCCATCTTGGTTTCCGGAAAATGGGCGTGTCGCGCGTCATCATGGACGCAAGTTCTTCAGTGCCCTATTCCCTGCATACACTGCATATATTTACATCTTTCATATTTCT
>JAQIYI010001400.1:0-12094 GCA_034700265.1 Polyzonium germanicum
GTCACAGGTTCCATTACCAATCTACAGAATTTTGATGTCTTTTTTGTACATGTATATATGTGCATATACAATTGTACATTGTATCATTTATATGCATTCCATGTAGACTTTATCATGATCAGACAATAGCGCGCGATCCTGAGGTTAAGGAAGAAGGATGCAAAGAGAGAACTCACCCTTTCCATTGGTTGCTCGGAGAATGTCTTGCTCAAAAGAGGTGTCACGTGAGTTGGCGAAGTGGCGATCCTGAAGCTGCGGGAACAGTTTCTTCAGGTAGTCACGCTTTTCGTTGTTTCCTAGACGATAATTTAACAGGGTGTATGCAGTTAATACATGTACAAAAGAGATACAGCATAAGAGTTCACTTTAAATATAATTTGAGAGGATTTTTGGTTCATTTTATGGCGCAATAAACTTAAAACATGAATTTGTTGAGCTATGATATGAGCCAAAACATATCCCAGCTTGGCTGGTAATACTTTACGAGTTCAGCGTAAGAGCCAAGATGCAAAAATGTAAAGTACAATGTATATCAATGTAAGCTGAATGTTTGCACTAGAATCTATTATTTTAGGCCTTTACTTTAGGTTTTGCTCTAGGTTCTATTTTTAGCATTTACTGTGAGCGAGTTAGTGTGCTGTGTGCATAATTTGAAGATGGATCTAGTGAAGATATTTGGGAACTTACCGACGGTGGTGTAAACTTCACAGCCAAGGCTGAGAGCGACAGAGATGGCAGCCTGTCCGACGCCACCACTGCCAGAGTGGATTAGCAACGAGTCGCCTTTCTTCAAGTTACCTCTCACAACCAAAGCGTAATAGACCTAAGATGATAAAAAAATAAGAATTTAAATAAAATCTACGGTACTTAAAAGTAGAGAATATTAAAAAAAATAACATCACGTCATTGTCTCACCGTGGAATAAACGACTGGCACGGTGGCGGCATCTTCGAGGGTCCAGTGGGCGGGAACCGTCCAGACGAACTCGGGATCGATGACCACCGAAGTGGCCAAGCCCATGGCGGGAACGAGACCCATGACTCGACGTCCTTTCTCGTCGCGACCAGCAAACTCAAGACCGAGAATGCAGTCCTTGCCAGCAAGATCACCCGGAAGAGCATCCGGTGGCAGCTTGCCAGTGGCCAACATGATGTCTCGGAAGTTCAGCGGCGCATAGTAGACTTGACACAAGGACAGGTTCTTGTTGTCCTGCGGGTTGAAGTATTTCAACGGAGCGTCGATCCAACGCAAACTAGACAAGTCACCGCGAGTCTGCACGTTAATATACGCGTGCTGAGTGTCGATCGGCTTGTTTTCGGAATCTTAAAAGTTTATTTAAAAAAAAACAGAAAATTCTTTAATAATCGTTCAACATTTTCCAACTTGTATTTTTCTTAGCTTAGGGACATTTTTGTAAAGGTAACTACCGTTCTTGACGGGGATGTGGCGGTAAGTTCCCCAAGCACCTTCACGGTAAACGTTCTGCACCAGATCTTTCTTGAGGATGTCACCATAGATGGTCTTGAGAGCATTCACCGGATCAAGGGCAAACTGCTTCTGCTTACTGGCTACCAATTCGGTGTTGAAGAGGGATCTGAGAATTTTAACAAATTGAGACAAATTTAGACAAACTCGTTATTATTTAATTAACTAATTAAGTAATTATTAACTTATTAACTAATTTATTTTACCTGATCTTATCGCCTCCGGGTTCCTGACGCAGGCAATTGACGAGTCCAATGATGCCGTTGCTAAGCTGATCGTGGGCGACCAACCACAACGTCTCATCAGCATCTTGCTCCTGAAGTTCGGTGATCTTTTGTCGCAGGGTGTCAACCCACTTTTCGTAAAAGTCTTCCTCAACTTCAATGACGCTCAATTGCTTGTCCGTAGTTCCACTCTTTATCAATTGCAAAGTGATTACAAAATTAAGCGATCGGTTATAAAGATTGATTCGTGCACCGAATGGCAAAAAAGTTACTTTTCTTTAAAAACCTTCGGACGTAAATAAGCAACATCCATTTTGAAAATTAGGTTTTTTCCCTAGATTTTTTCCGTTATATTGGAAACATAAAATCTAACTAGTTGCAATCCCTGCTTTAATTTAATTAATTTAATTTAAATTGTAAAACCAAAAAAAAAAGGTTTGTAGGAAAATATTCTGGGTTGGCACCAACCTTGCGGAGAAGGAATAAGGTGTGGGCGATGCCGTCTCCTTTCTCGGAGATGACTTCGAGTTTCTCCGCCTGGAAGGCTTTGAGCAGCGCCTCCCGCTTGAACGTAGGCACTTGGACGCCGCGAATGGCGTCATAGAATTGCGTCACGATGGTGTCTTGGGTCTTCTCGAGGAGCAGCAGGAAACCACCCTCTTTGACGCAGGTAGTCAGGTTCTGCAGGACGGTGTGCAAGTCGTCGGAGTTGTTAGCCAAAACGTCGCGTCCGAAAAGCAGATGGGCTTCGTCGGAGCCGCGAGGTGCAGCATCTGAGGAAACGTCCCACTTGGAGGACTTGACGCCATACTTATCGAGATCCTCGACATTCAGGTTTTCGGGTGATCGGTCGGTCACAGTGCAATCCACCTGGGTGAGCAACTGCGAGTTGAGGATGGAGACAACCTTCGGGAAAAGATTGCCGTTGGCAGCTCCGGCCTCGACGGTCTTGATCTTTCGAGCCAGGATATTCTCTTGAACCAGATCCAAGATGGTCTTCACGGATCGTTGTTCGAAAAGAGCTGACAGGAAGCTGTCGTTGTGGATTTCGTCAATGTGTTGGGCGATGACGTTTTGGATGTTCGTTTGGAAGTCGTCGTCGACCTTGGTGGTGAATAACTCAACGAACGCCTACAAAGGTTAAAGGTCGCTCGCATCAATTAGATATAAAGAATGATTTTGCCCGAAAAAAGCTTAATTGTTGTTTCCTTATAATATAGCTTATAGAGCATAGTTTTTGAGCTTACTTGAAGTAGGGTGGTTTTAAGCGGAGAGTTCTTAACGAACTGTTCCACAGTCTGGTCGACATTGGTGCTCTTGCTGGGTCGCTTAGCGAACTCGGTAAACAGGTCCGGTTGCGAAGATAATTCAGCACCCTCAGCAACCAGTTTCTTGCTCTTCTGAACGATGTAGTCAGTCAGAAGGGCAACGTACTCCTTGATGTCGTACTCGTCTCCATCGCGAACATTCAAGATACTATAAATGAATAAACGAAGAAAATTGTAATAAAAATAATTATTTTTTTTAATTTATTTATAAATTTCCAAGTACCGTATTTAACTATTTAATTGAGAAGCGGTTAAATTTTCTGGTTTGAAAGCATTTAAATTTGTATAATTTAAAAGTGTTTCATTTATCTAAATATTTTTTAACTGTATGTTGCAAAAGCATAAAATTTTCTTGCATTTATAAAAAGAATCTAAAAATATTTCATTTTTACAAAGTAGAATCATGGTAAACGGAGGATTCGAGCATACGGCCACCGAGGCGGAATGTATTAGTCTAGTTTCTAACCACTCAAAAATAAACTAACTTGTGTTCAGTGAAGGGCACAAAGTGATATTCCTCAAGGATGGGAGCAGATTGTTGTGCTTGACGCTTAGGCGCAATGCTCGCCTTCAGACCCTTCATTTCGACGCCACCCGACAAACACACGTTGATGATGCGGTCCATCTTGACATCAATTTCAGTCACTAAAATATCGGCACAATTAATAAATTAATACCGGTACGCCTATGTCAAAAACAAAATGTCAAAATATGAATATTAACAGCAAACCTTTATCTTCTTCAGCGTTGGTTGTGGCCTCGTGCTGTTCCGGGTTGATGCGGATGTACTGAAGTCGCGTGGGCAAGTACAGGTTCCTGGTGGGCATTCCCAAGATGGAGAACTGAAGCATCGTGTCCAAATAGGAGACCCAGTTGCCGTCCCATCGCAACTTTCCAGTGTTGCCTAATTTTTGTTGAAATATGCGAATTAGCAATGAAATAGGTGAAAGAGAAGCCTAATTCATTAGGCCTAAAGTGTTTTTTTTGCCAATCACCTTGGTTATCAGATTCAACAATTCCTTGGAAGGTTGGGCCGTATTCGTAGCCTCTCAGTTTTAACTCCTTGTAGATGTCCTTGGTATCCAACTTAAGATATTCGTTAGTCGTAGCCGGAGTCTCCACCACTTTGCTGTACTGCAGGTTCTCGTCCTCAGGTCTGTAGATGCGACCTGTCACGACGATGCCATTGCCCTCGCTGATCTCGAACTCACCACCGGCTACCATCAGACTCACCAAGAATTTGATGGTACCTGTGTTTTTTAAATGTATAAAAAACACATATGTAATACGGTAGTAAAAAGGTATGAGCCTGAAACGAATCGCAGCGAAGTAATAGTTACCAGTCTTTGGAAGGATGGTTGCACGGTGCAACATGACATCCTCAATGACCACGGGCATCTGGTGGTATTCTTTACCGACTGAGCGAGCCAAAGCCTTCCATGCCAAGACCTTTAAAAATTAATTAAATAAGGTTAATGAATTATTTCTTTAAATTTTTTTTTCATTTTAAAGTTTTTTTTATTCTTATTATTTACTATGTGAGGTTTTTTTTTATTTTATTTTTGTACAAATGTTATATCAAGAATTTAAAATAGGGAACTTATATTCAAAATGTAACTATTCGTCTCAAACTAGCAAATATAATTAAAGAAAGAAAATTAAAAACGAGTAAACAAAAACATGTGATAATTAAATAAGATTAAATTCAATTAATTTCATTAACCTATTAAATTAAATTAAATTAATTCCATTAATTACATTAAATAGGCTCGGTAGATTAAATTCGATTAGATCAAATATATTTAATGAAATGAAATCAAAATAAATATATAAACTCAAATTAATTACATGTACGAGCATATATTAAATACTTAAATTAATTGGATCACATTAATTAATTTCATTAATTTTAACAAACCAAGTAGCCGGTGGCAGGGAAGAGCACTCGGCCGTCGATGGTATGGCCGATCAAATAGTAGTCCTTGGATTCAGCCGAAGATACGTCGACTTCAACGGTGAGCTGAGCACCACCGCCTGGACCTCTGGTAAGGAAATCCCCGGCCGAGGCCACATCCCAGGTCTGAGAGTGGTCCCACTGAATCAGCGAAGAAATCATGGGCGTTCCGCGAGGAACTGGCAGCGGCACCGGAGCGTACAACTTGGCAACATCGGTGTTGATACCATTGATGTACAATCTGAAGATATAATTTGAATTTCAATGTTAAAAAGTGGAATATGATGCAGGTGCAAGTAGATATACGTTACTAGTAAAGTAGGTCTAATTAGTAGGGTAATTATACTTTTGGAACGAGCTATTTATGCTATTTAAATGCGTTTCAAAAGCGAAAATGCAAGAAATGTTATGCTTTTTAGACAAAGTAAAGCCTAGAGAGTAGAGAGTAAAATTCATGTGATCGAAACTCACTTTCCAAGACTGCTCAGGAAGAAATTCAGGCTTTCTGGTTGATCGCGCTTCATCAGACCAAAGAAGGTGCATTCGCTGCCCAGCGATCGCTTGAGGATGGCCTGAAGCAGACTGTGCGGAGCAACCTCGATGACGAGAGCGTTCTTGGGAACGTGAGCGAGCGCTTCCTGGAACAGCACTGGACTGACCAAGTTGTTGACATGGTAAGCTGCTGACGATGTCTCAGCCAAAGGAGAATTCCACTCAGCTTCTGGAATGGACGAGCTGATCCAACGAGGTGTGCGCACTTTGGGGTCTGGAATCACCTATTTTAAACATAAAAGAAATTTGTAATTCGGACTTTAAAAAAACATGAAAACCCAACTGTGGAAAAGTGATTTTTCTAAAAAAAATATCCCTAAAAGTCTGAAACCAGAAAAAAAATTATCTTGCAGAACACGCACCTGATCGAGAGCCTTTTTCAGAGATGGTGCGATTGCCGACATGTAGTGGCAATGGAAAGCCACGCCTGAGCTACGAACTTCTTTGGCGAAAAGTCCCTCGTTTTTCAACTGCTTGACGAAATCAGAGACTTTCTCAGCGGCACCGGACACGGTGACTGTGTCTTCGGCGTTGTGGCAAGCTGGCACAACTCCCTCGGGACAACGCTTCTTCGCCTCGGCCCAGGTCATTCCAACGGCGGCCATGGCTCCAGCGGGCAACTTGGCATTCTTGATCAGTTTGCCACGCCAGTACGCAGCCAAGATGGTCTGCTCGTCGTTGAAACAACCGTCAGCGTAGGCGCAACCCAATTCACCGACCGAGTGACCGACGATGCCGTCGGGCTCGACGCCAAGGTGCTTCAAGATGTTGACCAAAGCGACCTTTATGCAGACAAACGAAATCAGGGCAATGGTTTTAGTATTGAGTCTCAAAAACAACATTTAAATGTTAAAGCAAATCCTACGCAAATAAATAAATTTACCTGGATGGTGGCGATGGCGACGAACGAGTTCATGGTGTCGTCGAAGGTGGTCTCGTTGGCGTTGGCAATGAGATCGTAGATGTCCACGTCGTACGGTTTGAGGATCTCGTTGGCTCTGAGAATGGACTGGCGGAACAAGTCCAGCTTGAGCAGATCCTTGCCCATACCCGTCCACTGGGTGCCCATGCCGGAGAACACGTACCAGATGGGTCGCTTCTCGGGAGCGCAACGCTACATTAAACAGAAACAAACGTAATCAAGCAAATATATAAGTTTTCCTCCATCGTTACGCCGTAATTTCAACCTTCATCATACTTTAAAATTATGACGCTATTTAAAATAAATGTTATTCTTAAATCCTCCAATCTCGAGTTTAATCGAGATTGGGGCCCTCTTTTTTATCGGAGGCCTGGCACAGAATGTTCCAATTGAAGTAGCCTAACTCAGGCTGTGCTAAGGAATAACAATATAAATTTGTTTTATGGAATATCTGTATCAAATGGTCCTTAATGGACTGAACGGTCAATTTTTGTTATTAAAACCGGACCTTTAGCTTTTTAAATATTTCTACTTCAACAACAATCTTTAGAGGAAATTATATCTGTACGTAAACCCACATTAGGTCCTAAGATCGACTAACTAAATTCTCACTTGATTTAGTAAACTCACCCTGATCTCACGAACTTGGCTCTGCCCGTTGAGAATGGTGTAGCCACGGAATGGGTGAGCGTTGAGCGGCGATAGCGCTGGATCACTGAGCATGGTGTACAGCTCGCGGTTGTCAGCGTTGGCTTGAACGAGGTCGAGGACGGATGTGACGCCTTCCTCAGTGCGGCTCGAGTAATTGAACACCTTGAGTCCTTCTGGTGCATCTTCAATCGCCAGTGGAATCTTCGTCACTGGGTTCGACTTGAGAATGACGTGCACGTTGGCGCCGCCGAATCCGAAGCAGTTGATACCGACTAGACCACCGTCCCACGGTTGGTTTTCAGAGACCACCTTGAGGCGACCGTCAGAAAGGCCGGGGATGTCCAAATTGGGGCTGGTGTACCACAGATTGGCAGGTATGATCCCGCTCTCCATGGCGATGATTATTTTGGCTACAGAGCACAGACCTGAAAACACACACACACATACAAAATTAGTTTCGTGAAGAAAAATATAAATATTATTAAAAATAATAATCTTCAAATATCATTGTGACAAGAATTCTCTTTCATACCAGAGGCTGGTTCAGAGTGGCCCATGTTGGACTTGACGGAACCAATCAGCAAAGGTTCCTTGCGATTCTGGCAAAAGAATTCGGCAATCGAGTTGGTCTCCTGAGGATCTCCGACTTTGGTTCCAGTACCGTGCGCCTCAACGTAGGCCACATCGGATGGGTTGATCTCAGCCTCTTCGTAGATCTGTTGCAAAAGCCTCTTTTGGATGTCTCCAGATGGGAACGTGATTCCTAATATAGAAGGATGTTAAAGATTTGTTCTTTTTCTATTCAACTTCAAGTACTCTTGTACGGTACCGGTAGTTCTTTTAACTTTTATAAAAAAGATTTCTTTTTTAAACAGTACGGTACCGGTACGACAAGTACGTATCTGATGCAGGCTCTATTTCACTGATATTTATTCTAATTATAATTCAAATTACAATCTAATTAAATTATCTAATCAAAGTAATCATTCAATCCAATAAATCTAACTCAATCAAAAATTCAGAATGACGCTCAAGTTGACTAAAAAAAGCAGCTTCTAACCTTGCTCCTTGAAACCATCGGTGTTTGACTTAGAGTGCAAGACAGTCGCGTAGACCCTCTTGCAGTCGGTGGCCTTCTGCAAGAAGATGGCAACAGCAGCCTCACTCCTTACGTAACCGCCTCCTGTGAATTTCGAAACAACACGGGAATTTATCAGAAAAATAATTACAATGGAAGTTAGAATAGCTAGTTAGAAAGTTGATAAACGAGAAGTCGGTGGGGTGGGAAAGAGTATAAATAAAGAAATCAAAACATGCCTGTTGCATCGAAGGCCTTGCATTTGCCCTCCGTCGACAACATGCCCAGCTTGTTGAAGTTGATTGACGTCTGAGGTTTGAGACAAATGTTGAGACCGCCGACGACGGCTGCGTCGCACTGACCGGTGCGGATCGAAAGCATGGCTTGGTCGAGAGCGAGTAAACTCGACGAGCAAGCCGTATCCATGGTGTAGCTTGGACCTTATTCACATTAGAATTGGTTCAATTAAATGCATATTGGTAGAATGGTAGTCCTTCGATCAAAAACGGTTTTATCAAATTATATTGAATTAATAATAACTAGTCGACCCGCTTCTGCGCACACCAATCTAATAGACTTAGTCTGCTATCGGTGCGCTTTATGAGGGGTAACAATTATTAAGCGCAGATATTGCCAGGCATACTAAAAAATGTCTAATTTTTTGCCCAACACGTGAGAAAAATAAATTTTAATATCGGTTAGGAAATGAAGATTTGTTTAGACACGCACATACACACACAGAATTGCGCTTTTAATAATGTAGGCCCTAGCGGTATAGATGTAGACAAAGTCTCACAAAAGTCCATTCAATTTGCGTATTTTCAAGATTATGATTTATGAATAGAAATAATCTTTATGATAATAAATCTGAAGAGCAACAAAAAATCAACGATGCGTACGTATTTTTAATGAATTTTAAAAATTGTAATCATTTTGAAAAGCGTGCGCAGGACTGACGTCACACGTTATTCAATATGAAGGTTGCGGAATAAGCTCTCACTCAGTAGACATTAGATGTACGTCATGATCACGCACTTATCGTGCTGACCCGATTGAACCCGATTTGAACCCATAACCACTGAGGAGGAATGGATTTAGACTTGGTCGCTCTAACCCCTGAGACACAGTGGTCACAACGCCCCCCCCCCCCTCCTTCCCTTTATGCTCGACGTGAACAAAGTTAGTTCAGCTAACATTAAAGAGATGTACCTTTGAAGTCGAAGGAGTAGGATACGCGGTTGGCGAACATGGCCCTGCAGCAACCTGTGAGCAGATAACCCGTGGCTTTGTCCGGATCCTCAGCTAGACCCTCGTCCGTCTCAGCATTACTGGCACCAATAAATACACCAATGTTCTGACCCCTCAGCGTTTGGGGATTTAAGCCTTGATTAATAAAAAAAAATTGATTAGGCCCATTTATTTTATACGAGTAGGCCTACCGTATATTGTTTATAATCATGCATTTTTTCTTCCGCTTCTACTAATTTTAGTTGCTTGGTCTCTCACCGGCATCCACGATAGCTTCGTAGGTGATTTCCAGAAGAATCCTGATCTGAGGATCCATGGTGTTCACTTGTTTGGCGTGAACGCCGAAAAACGTGGCGTCGAATTTCGTCAGGTCCTTCAGCTTTCCATTGCGTGTTGGCAGTCCGAAAACGCCTTTAGATAAAAACAAAACAAACACAATTAACAACAATTATTACCGTACTTTGCTAGGTCGCACGTACCTTATTATTAATATTAGGATTAACAATAACTACAGTATACATGTACCTTATAGCCTAGACTCTTACAACAGAATTTTGCTTTCAAAATAAGCAGACATTCACTAGACTGTTCACATTGTGTTCAATAATGTTAGAGAATGATCTTTTTAATGTCTTTATGTATTTCAAAAATAAAGCTCGTATCATTGACTATTTTTGATGTTATTCTTTCAATTAAAAACTATAAATGGAGAGCTGACGACATGGTTGTCATTATTGATGTGCATCGATAACACGCAGACAGATTGGGTAGTTCGCTACGTAGTTGCGTCATTAATGCATAGAGATCATTAAATCCATCCGGCAAATGCAATTCCGTGCTAGAGAAGCGAGCCAGGAGTAATTTTACTTTTTTCAACGATTTATTTTGCCTGAATTCTTCAAAGAATTTACCAAAAAAAATGGTGCAGATACATTTGAATGAAATATACAATTGTATATTAAGCTCGAGCGAGAGTAGCACCTATTAACACTCGCTTCGCTCACTCGAACAACTAGTCTACGGTAACGCATTTTACATTGCTTATATTTTTATTTCTCTAAAAATGCATGTGAATAGGTTTCGAGAAATTTAAATATAAACAATGTAAAATGTGTTACCGGTATCAATCCCATTAAAAATAAGGGAGGGGGGTCACAGAAAAATAGTACCGGTATTTGGTTAATGTGGAGGCGCCCAGCACTCCAGTCCTAGCCCTCCCATCCTGGCGCCATTGTGAATTCTTCATTGATCTACGCCATTAGATAGGAAGGCCTATAAATGCCTACAAACAAAAATATGCCCAAAATAACTGTCCTCTTTGAATTATTTTACTGGGACGAATGGAGGGGATGGGAGTTGGAAGTTGGTCCCTTGAGGCGAATATTCAATAGCGTGTAAATTGTTGCAAGGCATTCTTTCGGAGTTCCAGTTTCTCGGTTGTTGGAGATCCCTCAATCGTCCCCGCCCTCGAGGCGGGCGCCGCCAGTCAAAATACCCTTAACCTTGCTCGGTGTGGTCACTGATCACCGCATTTAGGGTCTTTCACCTCGGCCATCCCTCCATCAATCTGGCGGAGTCAACCAGGCGTAAACAAGCAGCAGCAGCAGTACTGTAGGCGCCAACTCCTAATGTGGGCCTACTGACCTGATTCTTTTTATTGGCCACTAGTCGTTTCACCCACTTGAACGAGTGCGTACATGAATATAATAGCTAGAACTTCTAGATGATGGTCCGCGGATGCCGATCATTCTGGCTATTGTTGTTTTTAGTGGGTTTCTCGCCAGTGTCCAAAACAGTTCATTCACAGCAGAGGGCTTTCACCTTCTTCTGATTACTGTTAATATTCAGCCATACATTTATTGCATTATTAAAATGACCCGTGACGATCGGTGACGCGTCGATGCGGGAAGCCAAAGGGACACGTTTTTGTTGAAAAATTGACGACGACTACTATCCCCGTAACATGAAGTGAAAAAAAATAATGCATTTAGCTTTTCTCGATTGGCTACATTGCAATTACAGTGAAACTTGGCCACGACCTACAAGAAAATCTAGACAGTTCGAGAAACTTGCGAAAGAAAGAAGAAAAGAAAAGCTTCTAAAACAAAGAGTTCAGTGGAGGAACTTGAAGAAAACTAACAGAAAGTTTCCAGACTACAGACTTTGATCAACATACGGCAAATTCAAGGCGATTAGAAAAACAACAACAACTGCAGAGCATTTCATAAAAGATGAAATCTTCAGAAAGAAAAACGCAACTTGGTCCAAGATAATTTCAGTCAGTAGTTGTCCAAAAAAAACTCCACAATCTTTCTAAAAACAAAAGCAATCTTAAAACGCCTTATAATAATGCGTTGGGTCACCGTTTGTCAACATTTGCGGTAAACGTAAAGTTCAACCACAGTATGTTCAACGCTAAACCACTGATGGTCAATTATATACGGTATAGGCTGTATTTGGATAGTCTTTCCCTGGTCACAAAAATAAATAGTCTTTAAAATGCAATATTTGCAGTAAACACAAAATACATGTGAGCGCTGACATGAATATTTGCAATAATTCTTGCCAAAATGGAGGATAAGTTAATGGTATGGTCATTTTTGATGTAGGCCTATTTATGCAGGAAATGCCGAATGTATGGTCATTTTAGTG